>CANNZV010002538.1:0-94168 GCA_947561585.1 Caprella mutica
AGGGGGGTTGAAGCTGTTGTCACATTGTCGTTGAATTCAGATAATACATATTATTATTAATAAACCTGTAAATATATGTAATTAGTCTTTGTATATATTGTAATGACAATATATACCCTAAATAATCACTCAGTTGTGTGGTACAAGGCACAATAGTAATACGCAGTTAGGTACTGGTACTTTATATAAGAGACGTAAATTGATCGTGTCCGAATATCTAGAGATCACCGAGGTAAATGAGGCGGAAAGATGCTAACATCTTGATAGGCTTAAAAGAGGGTAATTGGCAACATGAATGTTTGATATAACATTCTACACAAAATGTTGAAATCGTGATACATTTCTATTAGAGAAATGTTGTTATTAACAATTGTAATTATTTTACTACGTTTTGAATATTATAAGAGAAATTATATACGTACGGTTCTCAACTTTAAATTGGAACATTATGGTGATATTTGGCATCTTTGAGGGTAAGATATGCGCAGCGTCTTAGAACAAAGGGCTTGTATTCGCGGGTAATGAAATGTGCGCACTTTGATGCCATAGGTAAATCATATATAATAGTTTGTAATATTTGAATTATATATAAGATATCATATTTTATACAATCTGTGTGATATAAATGTTTCGTTATACATATCAGTTATCATAATTACAATTGTAATTTATATATTTATTTGTATACTCGTTAATTGTATAAATAATGTTTCAGAAATGCTAAATATGTAGTGAAGTATGAAATATGTATGTTAATATATATGTAGTGGATTAAGGTGATCACTACAAATGAAGAAGTGATAGTAAATGAAGCCTATATACGAGCCTACCTAACACAAAGATCTAAGTACTTCTTAGTCACATTTTTGGTAAGTGACTATATATTAACGGAGTAGCTTTCCCAGGTAACAAAAAATTATCCCCGGGATATTCCGGGGAAATTCCCTGCGATTATTCCCGAGATATCCCCATCGTTATCGAGAGGATGTCCTATTTTGACGTTTTAGCGATATGGGGATATCCCCAAAAGATATCGAGGGAATAATGATGGGATTTAAATATATTATCCTTGGAATATTCCCTCGATTACAAGGGAAGGGCAAGGAATACCGAAATTATTATTCCCTCTATAACAAGGGAATAAATATTAGATAATCATGATAATGAGGGGATATTCCCTCAATAGCGAGGGGATAAAATGGAAATATTCCTTGAATATTCCCTGGATATCTAGAATAGTGGAAGTATATAAAAATAAGAATACCAAAATTGATATTTCCTAGTATATACAGCATTTGTAAGTGTACGTTTGACTTTACATGAATTAGTTGAATGATACATATTGTTATATACAAATTAAATGGAAATAAATGGAGAAAGAAATAAAGTGATGTTTGCGGGTCTCGAACCAGCACCTTGTTGACTTCTGCTAGCGACGCTGACCACTCGACCATCCTGGACAGAGTAGAAGTAGGATTTTTAATGAACTTAATGCAATATGATAACTCGAGTTTATCTTTAGGTTATCAACGATAAATATATAGTTTCATATTTCATAGATAATTTCTTCTTTCATTTATAATCATTTCTTTTATAATTTTTAGTGGATCAACTATTTCACTAATTCCTAGAATATTCCCTCAATATTGATAGGGAATCAACTAAATTTTAGTAATTACTGGAAAATTCCTTCGATGTCCTTAGGGGATCAACAAATTTTCAGTAATTCTTGGAATATTTCCTCGATATCGAAGAGAGATCAACTAGTTTTCCTAAATGCCCGGAATATTCCCTTGAAATCATTAGGGGATCAACTAATTTTCATTTGTTCCTGGAATATTTCCTCGATATCGTTAGTGGGTGAAGTAATTTTCACTAATCCTTGGAATATTACCACGATATCGTTTTGGAAATTCCTAGAATATTCCGTCGATATCGTTAGGGGTTCAACTAATTTCACTAATTCCTTGAATGTTCCCTCGATATCATTTTACGATAGCGGATAATGAGGGAATTTATAGATATCGAATCGAGGGAATACTCCAGAATATCTCAATGTTACCTGGGTTCCTGCATCCATGAGCTAGACACTGACAGCTGGTATTTGACTTTGTTCATGAATCTCATCCTAATAAAATTGCATTTCGAAGTCAGTGAATTGGTCTCTGATTCTGCAGCAGACGTAAAAACCCCTACGTAAGTAATTAATTAAAGCGACAATATTTTTAATTTCCTTCTCATTAGAATATCTTGAGTATCACAATAATGTTTCGTATTATTGGGTCACACAGAGTATTAAAAACTTTAAAAAGAATGAAAAATGTATATGTAGTAAACTTTATTTTACGCGGTTAATTTAACATATTCAAAGTTTTCCCGGACACTGGAAATGGTATTTAAGATAATATGATAGATTAACAATAATTAATTTATGATATGAATTATTAAAGCTAAAATCAATTTATTTAAAGAGGAAAAAGTTTTAGATAACCAAAGTCGTATCGAAATTTTGATATATCACGTTGTTTGTTTTTCCAAATAGATGAAGTTCACAAAATATATATCATCGTAAACTGTGTAAATAATAATTAACCGAATCTCAGAAAAATGTAAACACTAAACTACCTATTAAATGATTTTAAGATGAATAGCAGCTATATATTTGTAAATTGTAAACTGGCTCATGAAATTTGCGCAGATTAAGGTATCAGTCACCCTACATAGTTGAACTGTTGATGTGCCCTCAATTTAGTGTTCATTTGCTTTTAGGTTATACGCGTTGTAAAGGAGAATTGAAAGGCATTGACTATTGTAGTTATTGATGGAGGGAAATTGCAACGGTACCTGTAACCAGATACAAAATACGAGTGTTACAATATGCTAATGATATGAATTATAAATAAATGGTACATAGTAGTAACTGCATATAGTGAGAAAATGAATCAAATAAAAGACCTAGTGATATAAAAATGAAGTACAAAGGACTTTAAAGAAGAAAAGAACAGGAAAGGATATTTTATAGAAAAAGATATCTATAAAGGAATGAACAGTAGTTTTTGAAGACTAAATCCAGAAATAGAAATTCAATTGTAAAAGAGAATAAAGATTTAGAGAAATGAAGGTTTATAACAATGAAGAATCTAGCACTAACACTAGAAACTAAATTGGTAGGTACTTTGATAATATGGAAACAAAATAGGATTTGCCTTATCAATAAGAGCTATAGAAATTAATAAAAACACTGCACAAAAGGACAAAAGGTGTCTTACCTAAATTTGGGGAACACTAACGAATAGGCACAGTTTTTAAGGTGTTATACACTTGACAGCTAGTTTAAAACTGCCTGAAAAGCTGTAATATTTAAATATTCACAATTGGTAACTAGATGGCGCTATAGAAAATGTGAGATATATTAAAATAATAACAAAACTTTAACGGATTTAATCGAAATCGATTACAATATTAATTATTAATATCACACGCAGTTGTGCAAACATTCTTTGGATAACGTGTACGGCAATACAACAACATGACGTCTTAAACTTGTGAAAATTTTGTACGTTTTATCAAATAAGATGACACTTTTTCTATTTGAATCAAATTTTTTTTTACAAATCATTATTTAAAAGAACAAGGTATATTGAATAGTTTAATAAACTATTCTGATTCTATTATATATATATAGGTCCCCCCATCTAACCCTCCCCCCCCCCCCCTGCTTACCACCCTTATTAAGTTCTAGCAGGTCGATAAATGGGTAAAGCTATCTAAGTATGGAAAATTGAATAAATATTGGGAATTAATATATTTACTAACCATTAAAATGATTTAAAACCATTTCAAAAATGATCAAAATACCATTTATCGTCACCCACATGACGATAAATGATCGAAAACCCTTTTTATTGATACCCAAATATCGACACATCGATTTATTTTAAATATTGATGACCTAATTGATTTCTGATTTTATATTTAAGAAATGCAATTAAAAACAAGCAAAATTGTATGAACATTATTTTGAAAAAAATTATTTGAAGCGTGAAATCGCGCATAACAAATTCTCTATAGACTATACCTAATCAATTTCGGTAGGTTTATCCTGAATGAACCGAATCGTCATACAACTTAACAGTTAAACTGACATTCTAACTGTAATTTTAACTGAAATTACTTACATTTTTGTAACAATATTAAAAATAATTGGAAACATCGAACTGTAAAAACCTATACTATGAAAATGTTTCTAGGTCTTGTTATAGACTAAAATAACTGAAACGTGACGATAAATGGAGAGTGGCGATCGATACAAGGAGCCGTTACCCTATGTTAATTTTCAATAAGGTAATAATATGATAACCGATATGAAAAGTAGGTAAGGTGTCCTATTTTTAACTTTTCTTGTATAACCTAATTACACCTTACTTATTCAAATAGATATATGGTAAGTTCACTGCTATCTTCTTTTTTACAAAATAATATAATAAATAATGAACAAGGAATAATCTGCTCACTCTACCTTCAGAGTAACAATTGACAACAATAAACACCTAAGAAAAATATATGCTGAATGATAATCAAATCGACCCATTTGTTAATTAACGTTGGAGGTTAGTATTGGACACGTTCTATTTACAATTTACACAGAACCTTTAAGAAACTAACTACCTACACAGCAATCATGCCTAAGAATAAAGGTAAGTTTAATCTAAATTTACGTTAATTTTATTTAAAAATTGATCTTGCTAAGTTAGGGACTGCCGATTACATAACTTAGGTTAAACTTTGTTTTGTAATTTGTAGTTGGTAGAATGATAGAATTTATGCTTTTGCCTTTTTTGTAAATTAGATTTAGATGGATATCAATTCCTAAATTTGTCTGAGTTAGTAAGCCACATTCTAGTTAGCTAGCTTGGGAAACTGCTGTTTAGAAAGTTGGTACAGACTGTACAGCCAGAGTCCAGACGAGATTTAGCAGAGACCCTAGGCCCTGAGGCCAGTTTGCAAATCATGCACCATCAGTCTCCAGATATTTAATTATTGAGGCAATTTCTCTCTAAAGATTTTCCAATTTATCTCCAAAATGGCCAAAAATCTCAAAATACTCTCCAATAATTACATGTAAATGTCACGCGTGTTTGAGTGATCTGCAATATCGACTGATTTTGCTATGCAATCTGTTGATCAATAGTTTGCGCAGTCATGAGCCATCGATCGATAACGCAACCATCGATTGATTCCTGCGCGTTCGAATGATATGATTTTTTTCAGTTTGTACTTCAAATTGGCACATTTGATCGAGTATATCATATCAATCAATAGCGCCAGACTGTATTTCATGGTAAACCATGTTTTGAAAAGTGACAGGAAAGTCACCAGTTTAGTGAGAAAATGGATCCAGGTCTCCACATTTAAGATACTTTAAACAAGAAATTTAGATTCCTAAAGAAAATTTTACACTTGAAAACATCATTATGCTTCATGCTTTAAGCCTGTGTATCTCTTGTGACTACTTTAGGAGTGAATGGCTTGGTATTTAAAAGTTTTCCAACCTCTCAAAAGTCGCCAGTATTATGGCGACTTTGTCCATAGTCCCAAGTAAAATAGTATGTCTCATAAACCCGCCATTTGTCTCTCCAGCTCTCTCCAAAATTCAACAAATTCTCTCCAAAATGATCAAATTATCATAAATTCTCTCCAAAATAACATTGTAGCATAGAAGAAAATTAGATAAAACTCGCCATTTGCAATTGAAGGGCTCAAAATAACTGTCACAAACTCGCCATTAAAATGGCGAGTTTGGACATGCTTTATTACTTGGGTCCATACTCTGAAACATGGATGGTAAATTCCACCAACTTGTCTGTGGAATTTTTCTCCATTGAAAATATATTCTGGCAAAGTTGGTGGATTTTTAGCTATATATTCCTATGTTACCATTAATTTTTGGTGGAAAAATGGTTAAATGTTGGTGGATCAGCCAAATTACTTGAAATTTATGGTGTATTTTTACAGCTTTTTCAGAAAGTCAGTGGAATTTCGTGCACCAAATACAGACTGGTGATAGCGCAACCATCGATCGATTTTTGCGCGTTCGAATTTCCTTAATTGCAATTGTTCCCAATTAAGATTGAATTGCAATTGTTCCCAATTAAGATTGAATTGCAATTGTTCCCAATTAAGATTGAATTGCAATTGTTCCCAATTAAGATTGAATTGCAATTGTTCCCAATTAAGATTGAATTTAATTGCAATTGTTCCCAATTAAGATTGAATTTAATTGCAATTGTTCCCAATTAAGATTGAATTTAATTGCAATTGTTCCCAATTAAGATTTAATTTAATTGCAATTGTTCCCAATTAAGATTTAATTTAATTGCAATTGTTCCCAATTAAGATTTAATTTAATTGCAATTGTTCCCAATTAAGATTTAATTTAATTGCAATTGTTCCCAATTAAGATTTAATTTAATTGCAATTGTTCCCAATTAAGATTTAATTTAATTGCAATTGTTCCCAATTAAGATTTAATTTAATTGCAGTTGTTCCCAATTAAGATTTAATTTAATTGCAATTGTTCCCAATTAAGATTTAATTTAATTGCAATTGTTCCTAATTAAGATTTAATTTAATTGCAATTGTTCCTAATTAAGATTTAATTTAATTGCAATTGTTCCTAATTAAGATTTAATTGCAATTGTTCCTAATTAAGATTTAATTGCAATTGTTCCTAATTAAGATTTAATTGCAATTGTTCCTAATTAAGATTTAATTGCAATTGTTCCTAATTAAGATTTAATTGCAATTGTTCCTAATTAAGATTTAATTGTGCTAATAGAAAATTTAGAAATTATAGAATTTACCTATATCTAACCAACACATTTTCCCATCAGGAAAGGGAGGTAAAAACAGGAGAAGAGGAAAGAATGAAAATGAGGCAGAGAAAAGAGAGTTGATCTTCAAAGAGGAAGGACAAGAATATGCTCAGGTCAGTAATAACTACTTTGAAACTAGATGCTTACTAGTAAACTTGTATTCAGTGTAATGTCTTTTTAAATTTGATTTGGTTGTTCAGGTTACAAAGATGCTGGGCAATGGTAGACTAGAGGCGCTGTGCTTCACCGATGGAATGAAGCGTCTCTGTCACATCAGAGGTAAACTGCGCAAGAAGGTCTGGATCAATCAGGGAGACGTGATTCTGCTTGGATTACGAGAATATCAGGATAAGAAAGCAGACGTCATCCTCAAATACAATGCAGATGAAGCGAGAAATCTCAAATCCTACGGAGAAATTCCAGAGTCTGGTTAGTTTGAGTGGAAAAATATATCTTGTGCCTTACAAAATAGTAACTCTTAGTGTATAGTGTAGTTCCAAGTTCTTAACTTTACCCATTTTTCCATTACAGTTAAAGTCAATGAGATGTCCACCTTTGTGGAGGACGGTATGGAGGGAGATATCGCTTTTGACTATTTCTCTGAAGATGACGAGGAAGACACTCCTACTCCTGAACTTGATTTTGTGAGTAACTGTTTACAATTAGCTAGTTCAGTGAATTTAGACAATTGGTTCAGTGAATTTAGATAATTTTGGTTCAGTGAGTTTAGATAATTGGTTCAGTGAGTTTAGATAATTGGTTCAGTGAGTTTAGATAATTGGTTCAGTGAGTTTAGATAATTGGTTCAGTGAGTTTAGGTAATTGGTTCAGTGAATTTAGATAGTTGGTTCAGTGAGGTTAGATAGTTGGTTCAGTGAGGTTAGATAGTTGGTTCAGTGAGGTTAGATAATTGGTTCAGTGAGGTTAGATAATTGGTTCAGTGAATTTAGATAATTGGTTCAGTGAATTTAGATAGTTGGTTCAGTGAATTTAGATAGTTGGTTCAGTGAATTTAGATAGTTGGTTCAGTGAATTTAGATAGTTGGTTCAGTGAATTTAGATAGTTGGTTCAGTGAATTTAGATAGTTGGTTCAGTGAATTTAGATAATTGGTTCGGTGAGTTTAGATAATTGGTTCGGTGAGTTTAGATAATTGGTTCGGTGAGGTTAGATAATTGGTTCAGTGAATTTAGATAATTGGTTCAGTGAATTTAGATAGTTGGTTCAGTGAATTTAGATAGTTGGTTCAGTGAATTTAGATAGTTGGTTCAGTGAATTTAGATAATTGGTTCGGTGAGTTTAGATAGTTGGTTCAGTGAATTTAGATAGTTGGTTCAGTGAATTTAGATAGTTGGTTCAGTGAATTTAGATAGTTGGTTCAGTGAATTTAGATAGTTGGTTCAGTGAATTTAGATAGTTGGTTCAGTGAATTTAGATAGTTGGTTCAGTGAGTTTAGATAATTGATTCGGTGAGTTTAGATAATTGGTTCGGTGAGTTTAGATAATTGGTTCGGTGAGTTTAGGTAATTGGTTTGGCGAGTTTAGGTAATTATCAGTTTTGATCCTAAACACCAATTCTGTCACTGACAAGTTTCTCTTTTTCTTTTCAGCTGTAATCTGTGATATGAAAATGTCAAGGAGAGAAGAATGCTGTGAAATACAAACATTCTTCAACGTAATACTAATTTTATTAACTTCCTCTTTTTAAATGTTAGCTAATTTCTTTCTAACTGAGTTACTAATTTGAAAATTGCATCCATTTGTAATTTCTGAATCTCTCATTTTATTGTTGAAAATTCAAATTGGAATTAGTTTTTACTTCATTCTAATCAGGCCATCACAAACTATCCTCTTCTTTAGCTTTGTGTGTAGTTCCTACATGTGTATAATTGTAATTATATTTTAGATATTTTATTTCGTTGAGACATGCTTTCTCAATGATTTGTTAATTTATTTTAACTAAACTATGATGTTCATTTTTGTATCCAGATTTCATTCATTTTCTGGAGAAACTAACTTGGTATAATCCTCTTTTGTAGTAGAACTGCTGGATAAATTTGTACATTTTGGTTCATCTTGTCTGCAGCTATAAAACCTACCTCTTGTAGCTAAGTCTAATGCCACAGTCTGCAACTCCAGAGGTATTTTGTATGATGAGACCTAATTTAACATTTCAAAACAATCGCACAGTCTTAGATTTCACTAATCATTGAACTAGAGGAAACAGTGTATGTGATAGTAAATAAGAAATTTCTTGATTGTTTCATTTTGCAGTGTTCTGTTAATTATAACACCTAACTAATCACTCCTACGTAATTATCTAAATACTTATAGTTTAATTTTATTATCTGGTTCATCTTTTCAATAAATTGCAAAACTAGGTGTTATAACTTATAACTAGAGCCCGGACTTTTAAGACCTATAAAAAAGGCATTTTAGGATCTAAAAAAGGCATTTTAGGATCTAAAAAAGGCGTTTTAGGACCTAAATACAACGTTTTAGGACTAATGCATACACTTTTAAGATTAATAAATAGGTATTTACAACGAATAAATCAGCATTTTGAAATGTAAAATTGACAGCTTTTAGTCCGTTCAAATGAAAAAAATGGTGAAAACAAATAAATAATTCATCCCTTTAAAATTCAATGAATCTAGTTTATATATAAATTTAACCTAAAAGTATTATAAAAAAAATGAAACTAATTCCAATATTGAATTCGAAATTTGTATTTATAGCAAACCCTCGTAGTAGACAACCTCAGATTAAACAAATCATACATTAGATAATTAGACCAATTAAGATACTCTGAAACTGTTGTACAGCAAAAACCACTTAAAAGATAAAACACAATTTTTGTCGCCTGGCAGTTTTTCTATTGTAAATATTACAAATATCCCTAGGTTGAATAGTTTATTAGTCACTATTTTGTGCATGGTAGAGTCTGTGCTAAAAAATGATGCAAAGGATCACAGAAAACTAGATACAGTGGTGACTATACTAATTCTTGAAGTGATATAAGTAGTTTATTTGTATAATAATTCAGACAGATTTTGACTGAATTAAAACGTTCTATAAACTTGTCAAAATAACCCATCAACTTTACCGACTTACCAAATTATTTAATAATATAAAAAGCCCAAAATAAGACTTCGCATCATTTTAGGAGTTTATGATATTTTAGGACTTTATGGCATTAATTGACTCTATTGACTTTATGGCATTTGTCCGGCTCTAATTATAACTTTTCCTGAAATATATTAATTTTGAAGGGAGATACGGATTATACGCATTATAATATATTTATTTCTACAATTTAAACAAACGTGTACGACCTGTAGAAGTGTCCCATAAATTCCCTCCTGTAGAATAATCACCCAGGCAAGTTTTGGGTGCCAATTCTACAGGTGATCCGTCAATTTCAGCAATTCAAATTATAAAGCATTTTCCATGTTATTTAATGTGAGGTAAATATATTTCAATAGATTGACTTGTGACTCCATACCCGAACAAGAATAGATGAACCTGTAAATGAGGCAAGAAATGCGGTGGATAGTAAAATAACTCTTACTATCTACACAGATTGGGGAAGGTAATATTTTAGGCTGTATTCATTTATTTATCATCTTGTTATTCGCATAACTCAAAAAGAATTCAACCAAATTGCCTGAAATTTTGTGGGACGATTGATCATAACTTAGAAATCATTTCGTTAAATATTTGGAGTGAACGGGTCTAAGGTCAAGGTCATTTATAACTCCAGTATTATTGGACGATCAAGGTTATTTATAAGCGATGGTGAAGGTATGTGCTCTACGATTACCCGTCATCTAGTTATATGTTAATTGATGATATGGATGAGTGATGGGTGGGGTTGTGACAATATGCGTTCAAAATCATTGTTCCTGAAAATATTATAGACTGATTGAAATAAAAAGACTATTTAATCGTTCTAAATCATCGGTATATAGTATTCGATACCATTTCGTTTTGTCTATGATATTCGTAAGATCTATGATTTTAAAAACTTAGTCACAACCCTAGCGATGGGTTGAAAACCGCCATTGCTTGTAGCTACTTTGAATACGGTCATTACGGTGTTCCTGTATTTAAGTGTCCCCGTACCATTATGAATTATTCTGTCATAACATGAATGTAACTCCAAACTTTCTACAGTTATTAAAAGAAAAAGACAGGTATAAATGCATTCACTGAAAGGATCAGTCTGAAGTTGCCCAATAGTTTCAGGAAAACCGAAATATTTCTATAATAGCCTTTATTTCGATATTCACCCAAAGTATGATTAATGACTAGGGTTGTGACAATATCCATTGAAAATCATAGATCTTAGGAATATTATAGACGAAATGAAATTGTATCGAATACTATATAGGTACCGCTGGTGTTGAACCATTCAATTCTGTTTAATTCTCCCCCTCTATAATATTTTCAGGAATTTTCGCCATACTTCATATCTATACTAATGATTTCCTTAGGGTGTTTATTTATTTATTTGGTGTCCGCTTTTACACGACGGGTATTAAGCGTGAAGAATGTAACTATGATACGCACGAGAATATATTGATATGAAATTTAAATTCTTTGAGTTAATTCTATTTCTATATATGAATTTTATCTATTAAAATAGTATAGTAACATATCATGCAGGAAAATAAATTTTAATTCAATAAAAGTAACAGAGCAACGGGTAATAAATTACTATTGAAAACCCGTTATTTTTGACGGGAAAATACACTAGTCATTAATAAATTTCATTTCACCAAACAACTCGCCATATTTTCCAAATAATTTTTTATTATTTTATTCCAGGTTCTGCCACGTCGTCCGGAGAGAGTCGGATATTTCGTGACGAATTCTCTTTAGCTATATCTCTTTAAGTCCTATGGCCTCCAGGTATGCCATGAGTTTCGGAACGTTAAATGTGTCTGAGCTTTCACCCAAGACTGTCTTCAGGGTTACAGGGGTATTTCCATAAAAATTTCTCCTTATTTCCTCGGTACCAGTGCACACCACCAACAAATGTCTCACAGACACATCCCCTGCACAACGAGAACAGAGGGGAGGATCTTCCCTCTCCATGAGATGTCTGTGGGTGGTCAGTGTATGACCTATTCTAAGGCGACACAGGGTCACCTCAATTCTCCTTGCTCTGTGAGTTGAGGATGGCCAAGTCCTCAAATCCTCTCTGATCTCCCTCAGTTTGTTGTCCACCACGTCTCTCCACTTCTCGCTCCAAGAATCCCTCACGGCTCTCCTCACCAAAGGGTGCATGTCCCTACAGGGCAATTTCATACTCAACTTATCTCTCAAATGTGTTGCTCTGTTCGCAGCCTTGTCTGCCAGCTCATTACCGGCGACGCCTATATGGCTGGGAACCCAGCACATCTGTACTATCTTCTGTCCAATATTGAGTTCCATAAGCCAGTTCTGGATTTCACAAACGATAGGGTGCGGCGAGTTTATACTTTCAATGGCTGCGAGCGCACTTCTCGAATCCGAACAAATGACAGAGTTATCGATGTTTTCTTTCATGCAGAATTTTAGAGAGTCACGAATCGCCATTAGTTCAGCTGTGAAAATAGAAGAATCATCCGGAATTCGAACAGAAAATGTGCCGTGCTCCGAGGTATATGCATACCCAACTCCGTTTTCTGATTTTGACCCATCAGTGAATATTTTTTAGGTCTGGGGGTGTTTTTCTTCGAGGTGACGATAGAAGCTTATTCTGAGGTGGTGTTCAGACTGTTCCTTCTTTGGTGTCTCGCACAGTTCTCGACAATAAGAAGTATTCAGTCTCCACGGAGGATGCTGGCTAAGCTTATAAGGTGCACAGTTTCCAACGTTAATGTTCAGATCCGCTTGCAGTCTTCTACAACGAGTGCCCAGGGGGGAAAGTTTACCGTCAAATATTCTATCCTCTGTCTGGTCCAAGATAACAGAGGCTGCTGGGGACCTGGGGTTACGCTGCAGATGGGCATAATGTTGGAGACAGAGTTGGTTACGTCTTA
Source organism: Caprella mutica (assembly GCA_947561585.1). NCBI lineage: Eukaryota > Metazoa > Arthropoda > Malacostraca > Amphipoda > Caprellidae > Caprella > Caprella mutica. Next base: position 12,904 of record CANNZV010002538.1, read on the forward strand.
TATATAATGGGGCTTCTCCAGCCTCCGCATGAAGACTAGCGATAGGAGAGGACCTAAAGGCACCTAGTGACAGACGAATTCCAGAACTATGTATAGCATCCAGTCTCCTCAATGAGCTCTCAGGTGCATTTCCGTAAAACTGCGACCCATAGTCCATTTTACTCCTTATTAGAGCTCTGTAGAGTCTTAGGAGGGTACATCGGTCTCCTCCCCAAGAGAGGTGTGCTGTTGCCTTCAACGCATTCATGGCTAACAGGCATTTAGTTCTGAGGGACTCAGTGTGGTTTTGCCAATTTAATTTTCTGTCAAACGACATCCCTAAGAATTTGACGCACTCTATGAATTCGATGGCATGGTCTAAGATTCCAAATAATAAATGATGCAATATGTTCAGTACAAAACTTTGCTACAATACAAATATTTTTCTAATAAATTTTATAATCTTCCATAATCACCTTCGCCAATTTTCGAAAGGTTATATTTTACCCGCCATTTTTTTATTTAACATCTTGTTATTCGCTTAACTGAAAAAGTATTCAACCAAATTGCCTGAAATTTGGTGAAACGATTGGTCCATGTCCAGTGACCTGCTGGTAGAATTTTGGGATCGACATGGCCAAGGTCATTGTAATTTATAACTCAAAAAGTATTTAACCATATTGCATGAAACTTTGTGGGACGATTGGATATTTTCCAGTTACCGGTTTAGTAGATTTTGGGAGAGAACAGGTCAAAGCGACGGCGAAGGTATGCCCCCTACGGAGTGAACGTAATCTAGTTGCCTATATTTTACAAGAATATTACTAAAACTCTCATTTTTAGACCCTCAAATTAATTTAAAGCATTAAGGTTTATACTGTAATGTATAAATTGTATAAATCAAGTACGTAGATTCGTAATAGGTAGGTATAACCAATGCCAAATATTGAGAAGCTTTGTTGTTTATTTAATAACTTACACATTTTACGATATAGTGAATCATAAAATACCTAGCTGACATATTTTAAAGTATAGATTAACTTCATTCTAATAGGTTTGTATGTTTTGGTTCTTATATTTTCCTTCTTTCTTTAATTCTTATTAGTTCATTCACTTAATCTTGATTATATGCGATTTGTACTTTTCTTAATCGAGTCATTCAAGATGTTTTTCGATAAATGAATTAATTTATGTAATTGGTAGCGTGTTAATTAATTAGTTAATTAATGCCGAGTGGTTATTGAAATAAATAGGCAAGATCTATCGGGATAGGAATTATTAGTTGGTTTTAATTTATACTGATTACTATAATAGGGTTGTGACAATATGCTTCTAAATCATAGATCTTAGGAATTTCACAGACGAAATGAAATGGTATCGAATACTGTATACCGCTGGTGTAGAACCATTCAATACTCTTTAATTCTCTCCGTCTATAATATTTTCATGATCTGTGATTTTAAAAGCATATTGTCACAACCCAACTGATTAACGTCATTCTTCAACTGATTATTCAAAATAATTAAGTATAACTTTTATTTCAAAATTAATAATTATCATCCAAGTTCAGTAGAGCAATACCTAAAAATTAATGATGTGCACACAATCATTTTAACTTGATTGTGTTATGCAGCTTCGGCCGTTCTGCGCTGACGATGAATCCATCGATAGCGCATTTACATCGATACATAGCGCAGGACAGGTAAAGCAGTGTTACTTGACTCAATGACTTAAATATTAACTAAATAATGTCGTGAAGATTGAACCCCAAGTCATACCTATATAACTTATATGTCAAGAAATCATGTTATTACCTACCTACGCAGATTGCGGAAGGTTAGGTTTTAAAATGTATTTACTTATTTATCATCTTGTTATTCGCATAAAGTATTCTACCAAATTGTTTGAAATTTGGTGGGACGATTGGTCAATATCCAGGAACCACTTGATTAAATTTTAGGAATAAACGGGTCAAAGGTCAAGGTCATTTTAAACTCAAGGATTCTTGGATGGTCAAGGTCATTTATAAGCGGCGGGAAGGTATGCGCTCTTCAAGTGCCTGCCCGTCATCTCGTTTCTCCACATTTTATATTGGTCCACAAACCATATATGGGGAGGACTAATTTTCCCTCGACCAATGGGACAATGTAAATAAATGACCTTCTCTCCGCCCTAAACTATCACAGGTAGAATAATTTTCAAATTTTGTTCGAAACAACCCTTTAACCCTTTATGTCCTGAAACTCATTTCTGTTGATCTTTTTTTAGAAAGCATCTTATTAAAGTCGCAATAACACATTGTACATAATAACTTTAAAAAATATATTCACACATTTGTGGCTTAAAGCGAAAATTTCTGTCATGTTCCATGCCTAGCATGTTACAATAGCATATAATTACATGCCTACTAGAGATGCCATCAGGAGGGAAAGGGTTAGTCATCTGAGAATTTTAACCTATTTCTGTAGGTAGCTTAGTATTTACAGGTACATTTATTTGAAACATGTATATTCCTCATCATGAGTAGGTATGTGATGATTAGAGTTGTGACAATATGCTCTTAAAATCATAGATCCCGAAAATATCATAGACGGAGAGAATTAGAGAGTATTGAATGGTTCTACACCAGCGGTATATAGTATTCGATACCATTTCATTTAATTTCGACTGTGATATTCTTGGGATCTATGATTTTAAGAGCATATTGTCACAACCCTGGAGATGATATTATTTAATTAATCGCGATAAACTAATTACACGATTATACAATACATACATTGAAATTATGTAGGTTTTAATATCATGCTTTTTAGATCAGAATTCCGGTCACATTTAATACAAATACATCATAATTTAAACAAATTACTCATGTGAAATATATGCAGTATAACATATAGTAATAATTGTTACTCACTAATAATATATAATTTGTAGTAGGAACCTATAGGTTTTGGATGAATGAATCTTAAAACTTTTTATCAAGGAAAAAACGTCAAGAAATATTGTCTACCATAGTAATAGGATAACTTGTTAAAAAACATACAATCTGTGACAATTAGGTACCATTTTTTTCTTTTATTATAAAAACACATAGCATTTTTCATCAGTAAAACACGAAGCTATAATTAAAAACTGTTATTAGAAGAGTAATTAGAACAATGACGAACTAATAATGTTAATAAATATATTTCTACCAACATATATAACTGTAGGTAGATTTAAAGTGCATTTTTCCTCGTATTCTGGAATTTAACACTTGTGAAGTACTCTATTGCATGGGAATAGAATACACATTGCAAAGAATACAAAATTAGCTAAATAGTTCTTGAATAAGGACCAATCGTACCACCAAATTTCAAGTCATTTGGTTGAATACTTTTTGAGTTATGCGAATAACAATATTACCATTACCTAATGATAACAATATTACCATTACCTAATGATAACAATATTACCATTACCTAATGATAACAAGATTACCATTACCTAATGATAACAATATTACCATTACCTAATGATAACAATATTACCATTACCTAATGATAACAAGATTACCATTACCTAATGATAACAAGATTACCATTACCTAATGATAACAAGATTACCATTACCTAATGATAACAAGATTACCATTACCTAATGATAACAATATTACCATTACCTAATGATAACAAGATTACCATTACCTAATGATAACAAGATTACCATTACCTAATGATAACAATATTACCATTACCTAATGATAACAATATTACCATTACCTAATGATAACAATATTACCATTACCTAATGATAACAATATTACCATTACCTAATGATAACAAGATTACCATTACCTAATGATAACAATATTACCATTACCTAATGATAACAATATTACCATTACCTAATGATAACAATATTACCATTACCTAATGATAACAAGATTACCATTACCTAATGATAACAATATTACCATTACCTAATGATAACAATATTACCATTACCTAATGATAACAATATTACAAATAAATAAATGCTGTCAAAGCATAAGCTTCTGCAATTTTGCGAAGGTTAGAACCGTTAAAAACAACATAGATGGAAATATTATATAATAAGTAAAATTGCATAAAAAACACCAGGCACCAAAACAAACGTTAGCGCTGCTGAAAACGTTAACGCTGTTACAAACGTTAGCGCTTTAACAAACGTTAGCGCTTTAACAAACGTTAGCGCTATATACTGCAGACTTTGTGAGAGGAAGATAAGTGTTATCAGAGATAGTGCAGTGACGCAAACGGCAACGCCTCCCGCTATCGCTAGGCATGGCCTCTACGACTCTAGAGGAGGGGAAGGAGGGAGGAGCGACAGAGGGGAGGAGGGGGTGGAAAGGGGAGGTGGGGTGGGGAGGGGCAAGCCAAAGGAGTGTCCTTAGCCTAAAGAGGCTGAACAGCTGCACTGTACTACTCAGGAGGCTGCCTTAGCGATGGCTAGTTACAAATTAACGGACAGTTTCACATCTTCGGTCACATAAGAAAAACAATATAGTAATTTTTATTTTGGTATCTATGCAGGTATCATGGATACCAATTAAAATATTGATAATTATGTAGTGTTCTCTAATATGACCGAAAATGAGAAACCGATCGATAATTCGTAACTTACCCCAATGTTAACAGAGATACGGTTAAAAAGTTACAGTTTTAGCATTTTAGTTGCTAAAAGGCTAAAACTTAATAGAAACATTTTATTATTTTATAGTTTAATGGTCTTTTATTGAATTACTGTACTTTGTTAGATATAAATTATAGTTAGATATATTGAACAGTTAGATATTCATTATAGTTAGATATATTTTATATTTTGCAACAAATGATATTGTTAAGCTTTATATAGAAATATATTGATTATTTCAAGCGTATTTTGTTACATATAATGCTAGATATACATCTTAGTAAGATGTTTTTATAAGTTCCACAGGTGTTTTTTCTGCCTAGTAGTAGGTACAGATGTGACAACTGTGACAGTAATTCCACAGTACATCATACTGGTAATAAATGACACTGTTATTTTATCACAAAGCTTACTGGAATATTTTAAATATATATTTTAAATAATGAAAAGTATAAAAGCGAGAAAGGTTAAAATATAAAAATAAATTTAAATTATGATATTATTTAATAATTTATATTAATTAATTAATTATTAATATATTAATAATAATAAATTATAAGGCAATAATAAAAGTCAATTACAGATAATGTTAATTTACAATATAATTAGCAAATAATAATAAATGACGTAAAAATCACATAAAAAAAATGGCCATTCAAATGACGTAATTTTTCAATTATCAAAAAACCTATAAATTAATTAGTTTAAATTAGTACTGACTATTTTTTTCATATCCAAGTACACAACAATTACAATACAAATATTTTCAGAGTTGATTTAGCATTAATTATTAATTGTATGTTCTCAACATTTTACATTAATTGAAAGATATGAAACATATAGGGTAAGGTACGAATTACCGGACACTTCCATATTTTCGATCATATAGGAAAAAATATAGAATTGGGCATTTTAACGTATTGTTTTAATTGGTATCCATGATACCTACACAATAAAGTTTCATTTTAATTGGTATCCATGATACCTGCACAATAAAGTTTCATTTTAATTTGTATCCATGATACCTGCACAATAAATATTTATTTTAATTGGTATCCATGATACCTGCACAATAAAGTTTCATTTTAATTGGTATCCATGATACCTGCACAATAAAGTTTCATTTTAATTGGTATCCATGATACCTGCACAATAAAGTTTCATTTTAATTGGTATCCATGATACCTGCACAATAAAGTTTCATTTTAATTGGTATCCATGATACCTACACAATAAAGTTTCATTTTAATTGGTATCCATGACAGATCCACAAATATCATGGATACCAATAATTATTAAAATATGAATTTACACATTTTTTATAATTTGATCGAAAATGGGTAACTGTCCGGTAATTCGTAGCTTACCCCTTACTAATGAAGATGGGAGGTAAAGTTGTGCGATAAGTTCGAGGGTTGTCCGTCGTTGAATGTAGGCAGGGTTATGGCTGTGGGACCCACCCAAACCGTCTTGAAACACCCTACTTTGTTAAGAATTTACGCCAGCCAACCTCCATCACATTAAACGTTCACTCAAACGTTTTGCGGTAAACTTAAGCAAACGTTTATTTGCTTATCTGGAATATTTTAAATTGAAATGAAAAAAGCCTCTAGTGAAATTAATCAAAAGAGGTTTCTATTCTTGTAATTTTTATTTAAAAAACCTACTATCCAAATACTTACAGGTTTATTGATCTATGTGACAACAAGCTTCAATTTTTAAATATTTGTAAACTAGGTTATTAAATTTCTATCTACTAGATATATACACTACTTTATGTTATTAAAATAGACAAATAAGTACACAGAGAGATGCTATAATGGCGTTTGCGCACAACTCTAGAGTAATTTTGAATGCCGGACACGAACTAGTTCCTTGTGAAAATTAGAATATAAAATCATATGAGTATATTATTCGCTGTTACCCTTAGAATTAAACTTTTCATTAAAAATTGAAGAGATATATTACCATGCATTCGTATTATAAAAAATAAATAAGATTCTGTGTATCATGTATGTTGTATGCTAAATCATAAGAATTCTGAGTCTCAGAGAACACATTCTCCACGCGGAATAATACTCTGCTCTTTCATTAGTCCATTATTCGCATGTAGCAGTGACGAGAGGTTGTGTGAGAGAAAGTGCTTAGTACTTCTTTATTATAGTCAACTTCTCTAATATGTTCACTTGATTTGAATCAAGTTTTAAAGAAAATGAAGCAAGAAAACACACAACAGCAAGGTGGCAGTGCTGCTCAGGTGAGATAGAGGATATTAGAGTTAGGAAACTGTGAAACAGAGGCTGGTAGGTATAATGGCTACGCCCCGCCTTTGCCCTTTATGAAGGAGGATCCGTTTGACAGAGAAGCTAGCCTCTGCAATCTCTGATGCATCACACCTATTCTCTTTTGGGTTGTAGGTTTCTCCTCCCCCACCTAGTGTTTGCACGCCTACCTCTCGCACGGCAATTGAATCATTTCACGATATAGGTCGGATTATTTGTTAAATTAAAAACTTGAAAACAATATAGGTAGGTTACGAACTCAGGGCGGCCGTTAAGCTAGTACTGACTAGAGTAAATTCAAAACATATACCTACTTAATAAAATAAAATAGTTTGGCTCGCCTCTTACACTCTCCAATCTCTCTATATTTCTCTCTAAAATTTGATTAAATTTGCTAAGCATTCCAATAATAGCATATCTCCATTCTCCTGTCACTGGGCTTCATTATGATTAAATTATCTTCAAATGATTGGATAGAAACCAAGTGAAATGCTATGGCTCATAAACTCCAGCTTCTCTCCAAAAGAAGCCAAATATATCTCAATAAATTTATTACCAGTCTGCAGAACATGGGACATTTTTAACATTTTCTGTGCGAACAATCCTCAATTTCCTGCTATATTCACATGTATTTTACTGAGAACAGAAGCCAAAATAAAGGATTTCCTGGAGAACTCTTTACCAGTTCCTGCAGTCTGGCTGAATAATGATTAAATGAATCAAAATGATCATGAATACTCTCCAAGTCCCAATTATCATTGCAATTTGATGATGTGTTTCCCTTATATTATTTCCAGTTTGTAGAATATGGGATATTTTTAACATTTCCTGTGCGAACAATTCTTAATTTGTCGGTGGAATTTTTCTCCTTTGAAAATAATATTCTAGGAAAGTCTGTGGATTTTTGCTATTTATTCCTATGTTACCATTCATTTTCAGTGGCTAAATGAGAAAAATGTTGGTGGATCAGCCAAATATGTAGGTGGATTTTTTCAGCTTTTTGAACAAGTCTGGGTTTTTGTGCACAAAATACAGACTGGATGTTATAGAGTAATGATCATGTCAGACCATATTTCATAGTGTGGCAGAAAAGTCGCAAGTTTGATGAGAAAATGGACCGAGGTCGTCGGTCCCCACATTTAACTCATTTTAAAGTAGAAATTTGGCTTCTTAATGAAGAATTTACAGTTGAAAACATCATCATGTTTCATGTCTGATGCATGTGCATCCTTTGTGGCTATTTTATTAGTGATTTAACAGTTCATTACAGTTTTTTCAACTTATTTCACCCCTCAAAATTCAGTAAGTCACCAATATATTGAAGACTTTGTTCATACTTTAAAACATGGATGTCAGATAAAGCCAATTAAGGCTTACATTTCAAATTGTCAAATTTCAGATATATGTAATTGGCTTAATTTTTTTAATTACTTCCCATGTTAATTTTGACTTGAAATTTTCATAAATGAGGCAAAATTGGCTTGGCTCAGAATTTTTGTGAAAATTTGCCAATTTGACTCAAAATTTGCTTCCAGTTAGCCAGCCTCTGAAACATGGTTTATTACTGTATTTTAAGGTATGCTAACTCCAACAGAGTAATTAATTCATCAGAAAAGACCTCTTTTTTCCAGAGTGGTCACTAAGTAAAGTAGCCGAATAGCTATTTTAAAGTCGGTTATATTTGACAACCTAGGTCCATTTTCTCATCTAACTGGGGACTTTCTGCAACACTATGAAACAAGGATTTCTGATTTCTCCAATGATAATAATGACATTGCAAGAATATTCATCACATTTCAAAGTGTGGATAATTTTCTGTCTCCTCGGAAATTTGCCGAATTTGAGTAAGATATCTCGCTGACACAAAATTCCACTTATTTAAAAAAAAGCAGAAAAAATCCATCAACAATTTCCAATATTTTGGCTGATCCATCGACATTTTTCCAATTTAGCCACCGAAAATTAATTATAACATAGGAATTAATAGCTAAAATCCACAGACTTTGCTAGAATATTATTTCCAAAGTGAAAAAATTCTGCCAACAAGTTTGTGGAATTTACCATGATATACAGTCTGGGCTGCCAGCATGGTGACTTTAAGTATGAGTGAGATAAATGGTAAAAGATTTAATTTAATGATTTAAGTAACAAGTGAATTAATCATAAAATAATCTCAAGAGATAGACGTGCATCAGATTTGAAGCATACGGATATTTTCAAATGGATAATCTTCACCTGAGCCAGACACTAGACATGCCCAGACTGTCTTTCATGGTAAAATCCAGGTAATGAAGCATGTCCATTCTCACCATTTTATTGGCAAGTTAAATAGGTAATGACAGCTATTTTGAGCTCTTCAATTACTAATGGAGAATAGAAAGATATATCTATTTTTCTCCTATACTTAATGCTACAATGTTATTTTAGAAAATTTATGATAATTTGAATCATTTTGGAGAGAAATTTAGCTTCCTTTGGAGATATCTGAAGATACAAATGGAGAGTATGTGAGCTGTATAATTTTACTCGGGGTAAATTCCACCAACCATTAATATTTGGTGGTCAAATTATTAAAATATTTGTGAATTAATCAGCTTTTTGAAAAAGCCATGGGTTTTGTGCACCATTCAGGAAATAAAGCATTTCTTTTCCCACCATTTTATTGGCGAGTTAATAAACAATATTTTGAGCTTTTTAGTTGAAGATGTAGAGAAATATTTAATTTTCTCCTATGGTACAATGTTATTTCGGTGATAATTAATGATCATTGTATCATTTTGGAGAGAAAATTTTGCTTCTTTTGGAGATAGCTGATGAGAGAAATGCCAAATAGAGAGTTTATAAGCCATACTATTTTACTTGACCAAGGCATTTTCTCACAATGCTCATGAATTTTCTGCCATTCTTTGAAAAATGGAATATTTAGACACATGAGACCAATTTACCATAAAGTCATATTTTTAAGTATGACAGGGAATTTGTCAAGTTTGGATAACCCATATTGTTACATTTAAGATATTTTAAAGGAGATATCTGGCTTCCAAGTGAAAATTTTCCACTTTAAAAACTTTTTTGTTTCATGTCTAATGCATGTGCATCTTTTGAGACTATTTATGAGTTATTTACTTGTTAGTTACATGATTTATAACTTATTTCACATCTGAAAAGCCTCTAGTCTCTAGCTGTTAACTGACTGGCAACCCTGTCCATACTCTGAAACATGGCCATCAAGTACAATCTGGAAATTACAGAACAAAATTATATCTTTCAATTCACCTAATATGATTTTATGTGAATTGGGAAATATTCATATTTTTATCATTTAGTTCAAACTTTAATAATAAATGAATAATTGCTCACCAATATATAATGTTAGGCTTCTGCTCGGCACTTTCGAAGACCCACCACCCACGTTCACTAAATGCTCGAAGCTGCCAATATATTGAATTCAAATTTTCAACAAGGCCAAAACTGAATTGGATCAAAATTTTTAATTAATTCCTTTGTTCTCATGTTAATATTAGCTTGAAATCTTCAAAAAAGAGCAAAAAAACTCAATACTAGCTCACAGTTTAGCAGCTACTAAAACATAATTGTTTCATTTAATTTTCTTTATTTTATTTTTGTCTCTCCAATCAACTATTTCTCTTATTTTTTATTCATACTCTTAGCTCAAATTTTCACTTTTCATATTCCAAAGTCAAAAGCTGGATTAATAATTTACTTATAAATCTTTTTTCCCAATTTTGCATGTTTCTTTAATATTAAAGGGCAGTTGTAGTAGCTACTATTGAAGATGAGATTTAAAAATACTAATTTAATATTGTGTTAATTATGTCAGAGTGTCAGACTAAGTATTATAAAATAAGATATTAATTGCTAATTTAATAGTTTTGATTATATCATTAAAGAATAAAGATTTTACTCTGCCTTTACTGGATAACTTTTCAAAAAGTTTGATGCTTGATCAATTATGTTAATAATTAGAATCAAGTAAGTTATGCATTGTTGAGTAGCTCTCATATTGTTACCTGTATATTATCAGTAATTAATGAACTTTTGAATCATCCAAATTATCTGTCCTGATATTGAATTGATCACTCTTAACCTATGATCTATTTACTATCTCTAGTACCTAATCATTCCACCATCTTCCATTGCAGGCAGTTCAAGTTACGGCAGGCGATGTATTGCCGGGCCAAATCCTAGCAGCGAATGGCCAGACTTTCTCCGTGATGCCCCAGACTGCCGTTCAAATGCAGCTAATCAATGGAGATCAGGAGATAATTTACATACCTTCAGGAGGTGTGCAGGGCTCACAGCCAGCCCAACAGATGGTGAGACATGCATGTAACAGTCTAGAGAAGATAGACAGTGATTCTTCCTTGTGAAGGTCCACCCTTGACAGAATTTTGAAAATATTAATGCATATGTTTATTGAATATCAATCTCATGAATAGCAAATATAACCATTCATAAATACTAGTGACATAATTTGAGATATATATACATTAAAAGAAATTAGAATACAAGTGAGACTTGTATAAATAGTTCCCACTTACCGTTTTTTCTACTGTTTACAGTTTTTCTTTGGAACTTTTTGCAGATATTTGTAGATACAAGTAGCATACGTAATTCACAGTCACCAATTTCATTCATAGTGTCCAAATTTCTTTTATAATAATCATGTCATATTGGGGATTTTATCTTGGAATGAATAATTCTACTCTGCTTATTTAGCAAGATATGACAAATTTACTACCATTTTAAAAATAGACTAGACACATCTCTTTTCATCTTGCATAATGCCACATTTGCTGTGCAATATTGCAATTAGTGGTTCATAAACTGTTACTGAGCACATCCACAGCCATGTGGACACATTTCATGCATTTTGGTTTGAAATTTGGACGTATTTGTCCAAATAAATGAAATATAATGAGACTTTTGTCTCAGTTGCTACGAAAGGGTCCTTCATTCAATTCTATTGACTGTCATTGGATTCAATATCGATCTATATGCCAATGATGTAAATTGTAATGTACTTACACATTTTATTTTGATTGCAGCAAGCAGTTCAGTTTAATCAGAATGGACAAGCTGTGTTTGCTCAGGGAGGTCAGTTGGTACGTGCCCCATCCATCATGCAGAGTGGCAACACTGCCACACTACAGCAGCAAGTGGCAGGGCAGCAAAGTGCTCAGCAGCAGGTGAGAACAGTCACCTCCACTGCTACAGCAGCACAACAGCAACAACAACAACAGCAGCAACAACAACAACAACAGGCTGTGGTAGTAGCAGCTCAGCAACAGTTACAACAGCAGCAAAATGCAGCTGCTATTGCTGCTGCTAATCAATTCGGATCCCAGGTAAGGTTTCACGTTCACATTGATGCTTACCATTTTCACTATTTTTGTTTTTAATTTCCATTGTGTTAATACTGATAGAATCACCTGCTATGTTACAATTTCTCATTACGAATTGGTATGATCTGTATTAAATATTTGTTATCTTTGTGCAGGTGATACAGTTGGGTATGGGCGGCATGGGCCAGACCATTCCAGTGCAAGTGCCTGTCTCTTCTAGCAATGGTAACAGCATGTTCCAAACTATACCACTACAGCTGCCTCTCATGCAGAACATGCTTCAGGCAGCAGGAGCCAGTGCCAATGGTGCACAGGGTGTACAGGTGCTCCCACAAATATCTCAGGTGAGCACTCTAATGATTTTCTGATAGTTTAAGGGATTCTTTGGAAAATATCTACTGTATATTTTTAGGGTTATAATTGTTAGGTGAAAGACTAAAAGTATTAATATGCTAGCTGACATTCTTTATTATTTCATTTGACTGCAAGCCAGAGTTGGACTTTTCTAACATATTTGCCTATTATTGTTGAAAAAATATGCTATCTACACTGCTGTTCAATAAGAGTTGAATGATATTAATATTCTTTCAACAATAGTCAATACTATACTATTGGTGCAAACTTGCATAGCTTACAAATAATTTCAGCTGGTCAATTGTTGCTAGTTTTTTAAGGGTTTTTCACTAAACAAATGATCTCATTCCCAGGTACCTCAGACTCAAATGGCCCATATCCTCATCAATGGACAACTGCAACCTGTACAAATAGTTACGGCCCCTAACATAGCCACGGCACAGGGAGGCATGGTGTCTTTGGGGCAACTCGCAGGTCAGAAACTATGTCATCTCAACCTTTAGCTAAGTTTTTAACAATCTTCATAACAACATCATCCATTCCAGTTAAATATACAGGGTCGTGCAGCTAAATTGGGACTAGCATAACTTTTTTTAAATTCGCTATTTTGAAAGGCAAATAATGATTAAGTGTAATTTTTACTTGTATTTATTTGTTCGTTATTGTCTACAGAACAAAATCATTCTATGTGACTACCCTTTGTGTCAGTAATTTGGGAGATTCTTGAGCGAAACTGTGAACAACTCTTTTTAACATCCTCGGGGTCAAAATTACGAAATTCCCGACGAATGGCGGCCTTCAGAGAGTTGACACTTGTGTGAAGTTACGTTAGACTCTCCCTCAATGACGCCTAACAGCCAATAGTCACAAACATTCAGATCTGGGGAGCTGCTGGGCCAAATATCCTTCGGGACCATCAAAGGAAGATTCTCCTTCAGGAAATCCTGAACTTTCTTTGCTCCGTGCGCGAGCGCAGAGTCTTGAACGAGCATCACTTTGAAGGGGTCGTAGTTCCTACGTATCCACGGCATCAAAACATCTTTCAGATTTTTCAAGTAGCTACTCCGCTGTGTTGATTTTAAGACCCGCATCGATGAAATGAGGAGGCAGCACCTTACCATCACTTGCGACGGCTGCAAAAACCATAACAGAAGCAGGATTTGTGCTCTGCATCACAGGAGGAACTTCTAAACGATCGGAGGCAATTACCCAAGTGTTCTGGCGATTTGCAACCTCATCAACAACGAACTTTTTCTCGTCAACAAAAACACGGACATGTCCTCCTTTGTGTTTCAGATGGTTCAGAAACTTAGGGCATCTTTCAGCTCTGAGGGCTCTGGAGCGGATAGTTAGGAGGTTACGGACTCTCCTTACGTATGACTTCATACCAAGGTTTTCCTCGACTGCCCTGCTGATGGTGCTACGACTCACGCTGCGCTTTTGTGCCAGTTTTGACATCGGCTGGCTTGGGTCTGACTTCAACGTCCTTTTCAGCCCAGCAAGGAAGGTTTTGGTTCTCTTTCGATCACTGCGGGAACTGTGTTGACTTCTCTGAACCTTACCCTCAACATCAAAAGCAGCAACAACTCAATAAACAGTCAGTTTCGCATAGCCAGTGCTCTTAATAATGTCTGAAACAGAGTTCCCGGCGCGTCTCATTTCACATATGGTCGTTTTTCTCGCTAATTCAGCCATATTTTAGCGAAATATGCTAGATCTCAATCTGAAATATTATAGCAAAAGGCTTAAAGATTGTCTGTGAAAAATAATTTAGTCATAGGTTAGAAATTACGGAAAATATGTGCTGTTAAAGTTAGTCCCAATTTAGCTGCACGACCCTGTATATCAACCTAAAATTCACTCTATTCTCCCAACTAAATCTTTCATTAGCGGAGTTTCTTTTTTGAAATTGTATTAGAATATCTATGTTTTGTGATGTGTTGAGAACTTTCACCATTCAATCAAATATCAAATGAATTCAGCTGATACGCAAAAAGAACAGAAAAAATGACTCCTATTAACATTTTATTTATAACAGTAGTTCTTAACTCGTCCATTTTTTCTTATTATCCAGGCTCTGGCAATTTCATGGCTGCTAACATTCAGCAGCAACAACAACAACAGTCAGTAGCTTCGTCAGGAGGAGTAACTTGGTCCTCCCCTGGTATCACAGCCTCCACTGCTGTCACCAACTCACCCACCTTGACAGTTGCCAGCGGTCAGGCTGAAGATGGCAAGACTGCCGTCACGGCTGAAGCTGTTCAGCTACAACAACTTACTAATGCTGTCACTACTGGCGTAGAGAGTGCCAGCACCAGTCAAGCTGGCAGGAATAATCAGGCCGTGAATAATGCTCAAGCACAACAGGTCAGTCATATTGATAATTTTAACATCCTTTCTTTTAGCATCATTAAAACTTCTGGATATTACTCATAAATATCTCATCACTTAGTTGGAACTCATTATTTGATTTTCCTCCAGGCTGCTGCAGCTGCTGCTCTTGCCGCTCAACAACAAGTGGCAGCTGCTGCCGCGGCTGCATCTGGTGGCATTCAAATGCCTCTCCATCTGATGCAGCCAGGACAACTCTACCAACATATTCCTGGCTTAGGTCACGTAAGTACATATTGTATAATTTACCGTGCTTTTACTTATTTTATATTTTTGGACCAATGTAAGATCGGTACTAATATTATTTGAATATTTTGATAGAATGGTGAGTGATTTGTCAAGTGGTTGTGTACCAACAATAACAGCATCGCTATTTCTTCAGGTTCAAGTTCTGAACGCTGCAAATCTCTCCTCTTTTGCTGGCGGTATTCCCATCTCCTTGGCTGCATTGCAGCAAAATGCTGGAGCTAATGTAGCTACCCCTGGTACTATTTTGACTTCAACACAACAACAGACTGTGCAGCAGAATCCGGGATCACCCTTGCAAGGACAGCTACTTCCCGGGGGAGCACAAATTATCAGTCTGCAAGGTGAAGATGGACTGAGCAAGTACAGTATCATGCCTTCAGGTCAAATCATACAACAGTCTTCTCCAGTGGCGTCAGCTGCGTCCAATCAGACCGAAAGCGAGTCTATTATGAGTACTGATACTGCTATGATAGAAGAGGACACCACTCCTTCAGCCCCCAAAAGTACCAGATTACGGAGAGTCGCATGTGTGTGCCCCAATTGCCGAGAGGGCGGCATTAACGTGTCTGGTGACAGAAATGATCCGATGGGTGGTGGGGGCCCGAAAAAGAGACTACACATCTGTCACATTCCAGGCTGTAACAAAACTTACGGAAAAACTTCCCATCTCAGAGCACATTTGAGATGGCATGCAGGAGACAGACCTTTTGAATGTACGTGGATGTTCTGCACTAAGAGATTCACAAGATCTGATGAATTACAACGACACAAAAGAACTCATACAGGAGAAAAAAGATTCCACTGTCCCGAATGTGATAAAAAGTTCATGCGCTCAGACCATCTTTCGAAACACATCAAGACACACAATGCTAAGAAAAATATGGTGAGTGTTCCTTCTAAGTTTCATAATATCACTGATCAATAAAGTTGGTTGTTTCATTCCAAATATCGTAGGATTAATATTCATGCATGGCATAAATTAGTCAAGGATTTTTCACTTGTTGTGATTGTAAGGAAAAGAAAGACTGGGTTGCGCGTTCATCATACAAGTAGGTTACCACATTACATGTATATAGGAAAAGGATGCCTGAACTAATCACCTCTTTACACCCTGGTATTGGTCACCGAGGCTATCTGGGCAACGAAGAACACTCCCTACACAGACCCTGATGGCATATCCAACAAACACCCTTAAACATATAGGGAGCCCACGCTATCATGGTCTTCAGACATCTTCAAACACCAAATATCAGTATTTGGAATCATCAAAGATCATTTAATTCTGTAGGTCTACAAACCCCCTTCAAAGTACTCGAGAAGCTAGTTGTAAACAACATTTCACCACACATCCCATATTCCCCTCACATAACACTCTTTCCAATCTCACACAAACTACACTACAAGGCTTGAAATCGGAATAACCTGCTATTAGGATACTCATTGCTGCCATAGACATCCGTAAAACATTCGATAGAGCGCAACTCATTTAAAAAAATGGCTTGCCAATTAATTATCTATCAGAACACTCGGGCAAAATAATATAATAATAACTAGACACTATACACACTGATTACCGTAGGGATCAATACTCTCACCTATTCTCTTCAATTTATGTACCCACAACTTATGGACACTCCAAGGAAGAAATAATAAGACTACAAACAATACATATGCTCATCCTCACTGTCTTATCACCTGACTCAACAACTTACCTAAAGACATGCCAAACACCGTATTATCACCGGTTGTACACAAAGTTACTTTCTCCTGCTCACCTAGCACTAAACCTTTTACACTATAGAGTCGGTCAGACATCTCTACACCACAATCGCTGACACCTAACATTCACACGAAGAGCTCTTGTTTCTTCTCCTATTGGGCTCCTTGGAGCTAGGACTCCGGCTATGCACCCGAGTGAGTCTCGCATGTCTCATCGGGATAGGGCCAACCAATCCCGCCTGACTGTGATGTGACCACCACCCTTCTTCTTTACCCACTTACATGCACACGATTGGAGATCAGGCTCGATCGGTGCGAGTTTCCATATCCTCACATAATATCCACAGCATCCAGTCATTGGATCATCAGGTTGTTGTCAACTTCCTGAGTGGTGCAGATTCCCTCTTGCACACAAAGGGCCTCGGGGTGTCACCCAGGTCACCGCTACGTCTTAGATGTTAAGGAGGCTAAACAAATATATATATAAATGCTCCTATTTTCAGGGTGGTTCATCCTTAGCGACGAATGGAGATCAAAGTCCAGAAAGCTCAGGTCACTCTTCTGACAATGATGACAGTAAGATGCTAATTCAAATGCCTAGTGACTCTGGTGACCCCTTGGCATTAGGCACCGTCAGTGTTGCTTCTGACGAGACTGGCCTCATCAAACACGAATAAGAAGGCATGGAAATGACGCATACTTCAGTGCCTTATCTTTCTATATAGGTGGTAGAACTTCACTGTTGTCTATCGGTACTCTTTCCACTGCCTTCTTATTGGCTGCTGCTTTCCAATTCTATAGCTAATATGGTTATACCAAATCCTTTTGTACATTTACTATGCTGTGATACTATTCAATTAAGACATTCTTACCGAGAGTGTTCATAATTTAAGTTTTCTAACTTATGATGCACGATTCTGGGTAGTAGATACCTATATGAATAAAATGAAAAATGTGTTATTTCTTTACTCGAATTACCTAAACATTAATGTACTTGATTTCCTGACTGTAAATAAAGGGTAGTTAATTGTAACGTTAATTGTAAATAAACTAACATTGTAGAAAGTGAAATTTGTATATATAGAGGTTGAGTATTGCTTGTATTTAAAATAATAGGTAGGTTTTATTTTACTTTATTTTGATTAGATTCATAATTTAAATGCTCAATCTAAATCAATGTTTCCTAAATTCTGGATACTATGTTGACTTTTTTGGTATCTATTTAATTCCAAGTTAAATAGAGTTCCATTTCTTGCTTTAACACCTAATTTAAAATTGTCTCATTTAAGCAAGTCCCAAATTATTTGCGTGTGGTAACTAGTCCTCTTCAGCAATTTAGGCTTACTTACTTTTTTATTCCCATAGTGGATAATATTAATTCCTATCTGATGAACCATTTTTCTCATTCCTTGTATAATAAATGATATTTGTTCATTGTTCTTTTTCACCCATACTTAATGCAGTTTATGCACTGTTTGAACAAAACTATATAGGAAATACAGCACACAATTTATCAAGTATCTCAGCCATTCCACCAGTATTTTTCTGTTGATGGGATTGACCCATCAAATACCCTCTTTTTTTTTTTCGCTGTAAGAGGGTCTTTAGTAAATGGGTTTCCATATCCAAATTTTTTGGGGTTGCGAGCATTATATTCTTGTCTGGTCAAATATTCACATTTTTGGCTCTCCTGTAAATTTGTAAAATATGGATTTTTAGCCTAAAATTGAATAGACATTTGAGTTTTCACGCAACAAGAAAACCAAAGGCAGTTTTGGAATCCTCGAACAATTTCTAGCTAAAGTTTGAACTTTTTATCAATTTCCACAATCTCTTGCTTTTTATCAAGTTCAAAACTGAAAATCTAGGTCTTTTTTTTTAGAAAATTTATGTTAGTTATTAAATGAAAGCTATCCGTCCATATTTTTTTAGAATTGACAAGGAATTCAAAACTGTTAGTTTTTGTTTAGCATATATATCCATATAAACTTCCCTTCTTTTGCCTTTACCTTATTTATCATTTATTTAATATATACTTAATTAAATGAATATATAATGAAACGATGCAATGTCTACCTATACAGGCATCCCCCGCTTTAGTTACCAAATCACAACCCAGTTTAGTTACCAAACGGTAACTAAAGCGAATAAAAGTAACAAGAAATTTATAATTGTCTCTACTTGATTATGTATCTCATTCTCTGAGTTACAATGAAAGAAAATTTGTTTTAAGAGTTGGAGTACAATAAAAGTCTATTATTAAACGGTTTTTCAGTGTTTGTGACTGTGATGAAATTTTAAAGTTGTGAATTTAATCAATGTATTAAAGGTTTTAAAATTAAACCATAGCAGCATAGCTTAACTCTCACTCAGTATAGGTGAGTAATTAATAGATACTTAGATTTCTATAATTATTGTGTTACATTGAACAAACAGCAATTTTATGCTCTATGAAATATTTTGGAAGAAGGGTAATAAGTTTCACGTTATTGGTACGTTCTACATTTTCGGACACGTCAGAAAAGAAAATATAATAATTATTATTCAACTTCTATTCTAATTGATATCATGCTGAAATAATGCATATGCATATAAAAAACGCATATGCAAATCTTGAAATGCATATGCAAAATAGATGCACATTAGAAAGAATAATATGCAAACAGAAAATGATTAGTAAAATAAGTTGATTTTTGATATTCAAATGATCAACTTCTACATATATTAATGAATCGTATCAGGCGAATGAATAAAAGATAGATTTATTTTCTACATAAGAAATTTAAATTATTATAGGCTAGGTTATAACGATCGAGGTGAGGAACTTGGTTGAACTCTGCTTCTTAATATTCCAGATAATTATCAGAGTGAGAATGTCAAAAACTTCTACAGAGAATAGAAATAATGAAAGTAATTCTTGTGTTCATATATTCAACATTCTCCGTAATTCCATTAACAATAGAGCAAATTGAGGCGCGAGGCAGGTCAATTTCTAAAGTAATCACAGAGATAAAAAAAATTATAATTTCTCAAGAATATTTATGATAGAGATATTACGTAAAGCTTATATTGTAATCACTAATCAGTACATATTATCCAAAAATGAAGAATATTCAATCATCAGAGACATAAATTCAATTCTGACAGGATAATCTGCACAAGTCATTCAAGTCAATCTACATGAAATCTTAAAATAACTTGGCCCATCAAATATGGCGAGTCTTCTATACACACACCTCTTGTTTCATATGATGTAGAGGGGATATTTTATCAGTACAAGAATATTCAGTAACTAGATTACGTGCACTCGGTAAAACTCTTCTGACAAAATAGTTCTTGTATATTGACCAATCGTTCCACCAAGTTTCATGCAATATGGTTCAATACTTTTTGAGTTATGAATAACAATGACCTTTGACTGGGTCGCTCCCAAAATTCTACAAGAAGTTCACTGGACATTGACCAATCAGGGAATTTGGTTGAACACTGTTTCAGTTATGCGAATAACAAGATGATAAATAAATGCCGTATAAAATATAACCACCTTCTGCAAATTTGCGAAGGGTAATAATAAAATTTAATTAATTTTAACGACTGATTTTCCTATTTTCTAAACTAGTGTTACTGTTTATATTCATTTATATATTATATATACAGATAAAGCTCGTACAACGGACAGTATAAAGGTAAAGCCCACCTACAAAGGACAAAAAATATTATTTTAATTGGGGATTTAAACTTAAGTTTTCTTTAACAGCATTTCAAAGAAACTCGAATGAGGGTAAACAATCTCAGCTCATATAAATGTACGTAGGTACGAAATAATATAAGGTTAGTAAAATGCAAAAATGATATTAGTAACTAAACCAAGTGAAAATATAGGGTAGTTACACACCTCTGTTTAATTTTATAGAACTTCTCTAATGAAAGAAAATGTGTAGGAAATGAGTAACAAAATCAAAATACTGAAAATCTGAAAAACCATACATTGAGTGTTTATTGTAAATTGTAATACCTTGAATATAATAAATGTACGACTAGATAATTGGTAGACGAATAGAATATCAGTTAAACTATATAATTTAAAGAGGTTGTTGTAGGAGTTACATGGCCAGAAGAACGGATGATTTTTGTCTTTTTTAGAGGGTGTCCGTTTAAAGATCGTTCGCTGTACGAGCTTTAATTACCTTTATACTAGATTCTTCATATTCAAGACTTGATAAATGTACTTGAAAACAGCTTTGTAAGGAGTGTTTCAATATGTATTGAAATTATCTTCAATTAAAAGATATTAATCAAAATCCTTTATTTTATTTTTAAATATTTTTTACATTTAATAAAAAAAAATAGTTAAAATATGAGCTTCTTAGTAACGGCCTATTTCGAGAATTCCATACGTGTAATGTTTTTTTAATTAAAATTAAAAATTATTTGCTGCATATATTTTGCATATGCATTTTATAAATGCATATGTGTTTTGTAAAATGCATATGCACTTTATGGAAATGCATATTTCAAGCGAATATGCACTAAATATTCATGTGCATACACTGCATAATATGCAGTGCATATTGTCTCAACCCTAATCATGAATACCAATTGAAATAAAAGTTAAATAATGATTATTTACGTGTTCGAAAATATGAAACCGTGCGATAACACGGAACTTACCCTAAAATGGAACATGTTGAATTTCTGAACCAATTGCTTCTAATAACCTCATCTGGATTATAATTTTGATGTTTTTCAGTTATTTTGAAATAATCACAAAAATTGTCTTCGTTTCCTATGTTTACGAACGGTTCTTATTTCGAGACATGACTCGAAATAAGTACAACTTTTATTAAAGTGAAGTGTACTTAAAGCGAGGCCTGCCTGTATAAGGTAATGTTGCAAATAAACCCTAAAATTATAATGAATCCTAATAATAGTACGTAATGATATATATAAGAATCCAACTATATTTATTTCTATTTCTACGTGCCATTTGTAGTAATCTGATGGTAAAGCTTTGGATGTAGGTAGGTAGGTATAGGTTCGCTACTGATTAGGGTGAACGGAAAGATGCCCACAAGGAAAAAGCCCACTACTAAACAATATTTAAAATACAAAAATATATTAAAGCATTTAATTAAGGGTATAAGATAACAGAGGAACAAATAGGTATTCTTTTAGTTTTTCTTTAAGTTGCACCTTTCTTCTCATTTTGCTTGTGAAAATTGCTATATGAAAATATTTTTCCATAGTCTTACAAGTTACCTGTGTGACCCTAGTTTTCTTGCTTTCCCTAATAGACATTAGTTGTTTTATGTTTATGTTCAGCGGAGCTGGCTGCTATCGCGTAGTTTTAGTTTATTCGTTTTATATTTCTTATTAGGAATTGAATATTTTTTTCAAATGTTATAAAGATATCAGTGACTAATCACTTGATCTCTTTACTTATTTGAATATTTCGCCTACATTTGCCCTCCAAAATATAAACAGATTTTTTATATAGAACATTGTAGAGTAAAGTAGGTGAATTACGGCACACTAACTAACTTCGGTCTCAAACAATAAAAAAACTAATGAAAATCATAGCTTATAAGCACTCCTAAATTAAGTAAATTGTCGCGAGTTCTAAACTCGTACTAGGTAGATGTTTTAGAAGCAGAAAAAATCGGATTAGTTTCGGTAAAAGATTTATATCCACTTCTTATCTACAAGTACATTTACTGACTTGCAAGGTAAAAACAGGTCTAGACAAAAAGACCCAACACAATTTACTAACTAAACAAATGAAACAAAATGCGTAGCAAGAATTTGCGTAGCAAAAAATAAATCTAGGTTCTCATGAAAATCCGAATAAGTATCAAAAAAGTTAACGAAATATAAATAGCTATCACTATTCATAATCTGAGTGACATCATAATGATTATATAATAACTGTTCCCATCAAAAAGTAATAAATACTGCATGATTTATAAAGAGAATTTCTTTAATCTATGGCATATCGAAAAGGCAAAATGGTGGGATAGTACCTAAGTATTGAAGTAACGAAAATCAGAGTTAATTAGGGATATGATTACGTTGTGATGTCTATATATATCATATATGTTATTACTTTATTAGGTCATTCTAATTAGTCTTTACTTACAGTTTTTTTGGAGAATTTGAAGGAAATAAAGGGAGGTGTCGATAGTTTTTCGTTAGAGACTCGTTTGTGCGTGCTGTCGTCATGAGTCTCAAGAATACAGTGAGCATGGAAGTACTAGACCATGATATAACTACTCTATAAGGTACGCTCGCAAAAGAGACGAAATTGAGTTTCTTATCAATTTCTTATCAATTAAAGTTTTAAACGAGTGTTTTGAAGCTATGATGTTCTGTTGTTAGAGGCCGAAGTTAGTAAGTGTGCCGCAATTTACCTGCTTGACCCTATATTGCCATACCAAATACATGTAAATATTCGAAATAAAAATAATTGTAAGTAGGTAAATAAGTATTTTAGACAAAATAAGATGACATATTCGTAATTCTCGTAAAATTCTTTATAAGAATGTCATGAAAATGGTATGTAGTAAGCTGTATTTATCTATCATAAAATATAAACATAATAGCATGGTAAAGCCTCACTTGTATGGCGTCACAAAATACTCCTGCACGATTGTGGGGGTTTAGGGAGAACCTGCGCGCGAGCATACTTGTTTAAAGTTATTATATCATGTACTAGTAACTAGACAGTGAGGGAGAGATAGAGAGAAAATTCATACCGGTGGCAAAATAGAAAACGAAAAAGAAAACTGGAAGAAACAATAGCGAAAACATATATTGCACTTTTTATTTAATTTTAATGTAAATTAGATTATTTAGGATTTAGTCACTTCAAATATTTGGCTTCATAAAACTCAAAGCAAAGTTAGTAATTCAAATTAGGATTATTTATTGTGGGTTTTTTTCCCTGTGGGCATTTTTCCCTGTGGCATATTTCCTGTGTGGTTCTTTCCGGGAACCCTGACTGATTTGGTTATTTTGGTAGGTTCCTGAATCCTGATTGAAATCTGCGATTTTTACAATATTGGCAAATTTGACAAACAGTAATCTTGATGGTCTTATACAATACTCTATAATAATTACAATTAATGAAATACTATTGAATAACTTACCCTATTAGGCAATACAATTAAGTTGATGCAAGAGCAATCAAAAGCTGTTGCACTACTCCAAAAGTTTGTGCGAGTTAAATGAGGAATTAGGAAACTATATCGGTTCCACTGTTTTTATACTCCGAGCGCTAATTGAATACCTGGCAACGACGTATGCCAGTTACTCGAAATATTATAATATTTAGTGACTATTTTAAATAAAACTATATAGGTAAGCTAAACATTATTTAACAAAACATAAATGTTAAGGGGAACTTTATAGATAATGAAAGATAATTAAAACCTACTAGCACTAGAAACAATATTTATATAACCTAACGGTTCTGAAAATATTCAAAACATCACATCTAGGCTACATCATAATAGGCATAGTAAATAGATAGACTATTTATTTACTATGATGGTAGGTACTTAGGTCAAGAAACCTACTTGACGAAAGGTTTTCTACGATTAACTTTCAATCAAAGTTTTATTGAATACCTATGTAATATCTATTATCCTATTTGCTATTTTGTATCTAACGAATCTATCAACAATTTAAGAGTTCTGTCCAACGTAAGTACCAAAGAAATATATACTATGTAGTACAATATCTTTGTAGGCACTGTTTAAATACCCACTACCAAACTAAATAAAAAAGCTCTCCAAATAGGTGTAAAGTGCCTATCTGAGTCAGGTAACTTACCTTTTACCTAACTAGGTGCCAGCAGTTGTTTAGTTCACGTTGGGACTATTTAACAGTTTTAACTTGACTAATTAGTTAATACTTTCAATACGAATTTCGTCTTTTTAATATAAGAAAAGAGAGAAGTGTTGATAATAATTGTGGTGAGTGAAACAAACTGAAACGATCATTTTAATGCATCGGTTAACATTTTCATCCACAATGATTAATGTTTCTAAAGCTAGGGATCTTTCCCATTTGATGACACCCCCCCCCCCCCCCAAATTTAATTATAATTATTTTTATTGTATGCATTTTTGTCCATAGAATTCGAAAATTATAACCGTATTTTGTAGAAACTGATACTTTTTGAGATGTGAGGGTTTAAAGTTATTTATTTCCTATGTATTACTGAAGGATTGAGAACTTTGAAAAGTCGTGTTTTCATTATAGATTTTCTACATGAAACTGTAATGTAGTTTGTTGTACTGCACACTGCATGACTGATTAAGGATCTGACAAGGGGGACCACATATATCGAATATTTCCAGTTTCCGTGATATTTTCCATTTATCACTCCAATACTGATATGTGTTATGGGGGCCGTGCCGCCGGGGTACGGTCAAGAGCCCCCCCGGTCACGAGCCCTTTCCCCTCTCTGAACTCTCTGAATGAAGAACTACTTAGATAGAAATAACTGAGAGTTGGTAATGTAGTTTGTTGTATCCGCTAGTTTGTTGTACTGCACACTTCATGATTGTTTAATGACCTGGCAGGGGGGGTTCGGGGGGCGGCACGCCCCCCAATATACATATATTTTATGTCGAATCAGTTATGAACTACAAAAGTGTCAATAAGGATTAAATAATATAGGTAAATAAGGATTTAAAAATAGGGGGGCTCGTGACCGGGGGGCTCATGACCGGGGGGGCTCATGACCGGGGGAGGGGGGGCTCATGACCGGGGGGGCTCATTACCGGGGTGGGGGGGGGCTCATGACCGGGGGGGGGGGCTTATGACCTACACCCCTTTTGCACGGGGGGTTATTGTCTTGGAATCATATTACAAATCTTGTTGGGTAGCACCGTAGCAGGTCCCAATGAAATTGAAACTTTCGATTAGCAATACAGTCTGACCCAGAAAAAATGAGTTTAGTACTTATATATTAAATTATGTTATAGATAAAGAACTAAGCCCTAGATAGGATCATTAATCAGCAAACCGCATAAAATGCGGTTCAGTATTAGGGTGAAGTAGGTAAATTGCAGCACACGAGCTACTTTCAGCCTCAAACCACAGAAACTCTAATAAAAATCATTTAGCTTCAAAACATTTATAAAATTAACAAATTTAACATGTATTACATTTCGTTTGGTGCGCAACATTTCAATAAAAAATTAGTCCAGAAGGATTTGCTCTTTGAGAGAAGTTGTTTAAAGTTAGCATGGCCGCAATTAACCTGTCATGTGTGACCATATGAATATTATTTTCATGTAAAGATTTTTTCATTTCATTAAATTTTTTACAACAATTTTACGAAACACTAATATGACGCTGAATTAAAGCAAAGATATTATACTAAAAAGATGAACCACAGTCGACAATTTCTATTTTTTGTCACCTGGTTTCGAAAGCGGGAACTGGAATTGAAATATAGTATTGAAAATCGAGGTATGTTGTTTGCGTGACGTCAGAACAGCCACACAATTTAAACATGCAACTAAAATCAGTGTTAAAATGAGAATATGTTTTCCCTTTTTTTCAACCACTCTGTACAACGCTCATTTCGTTTCATCTTTTGAGATTTTAGTTTATGTAGGTACAGGACAAAAAGCTGGCAAAGTAAGTGAGTCATCATCTGAAGTAGATATATAGTCACAATTTCGAAAGGAGGGTTGTACAAGTATATCTGTACCGTGTGGTGCCGTAAGAAAATATTTCAATACTTGCGCAAGTAGACTTGTCAAGTTTGCATGAACGTGTGTAGCCACCTTAACATGAATGGAATTATCACTGTTACTTATAATGGAATGTTACGTTCTTCAATTATCTTAAATATGATTTTAGTGTTGATGTTATGAGGTCACGCAAACAACATACCTCGATTGTCCTTACTATATATTTCAATTCTAGTTTCCGCTTTCAAATCCAGGTGGCAAAGAAAACAGAAATTGTCGACAGTGGTGCATCTTTGTAGTATAATATCATTGATATCATGCCTTCAGGTTCAATCATACAACGGTCTTCTCCAATGGCGTCAGCTGCGTCCAATCAGACGGAAAGAGAGTCTATCATAAGTACAGATATGATAGAAGAGAACACCTCTCCTTCAACCACCAAAAGTAACAAACAGCGAAGGAGATCCCTTTGTAATTGCCGTTATTGTCAAGAGGCTCGCATTGATGTGTCTGGTAATAAAAAGGATCCTATAGGTGGCGGGGGCCCAAAGAAAAGACTACACATCTGTCACATTCCAGGCTGTGACAAAACTTTCGTAAGAACTTCCCATCTCAAAGCACATTTGAGATGGCATACAGGTAACAAAACCTTTGAATGTACGTGGATGTTCTGCACTAAGAGATTCACAAGATCTGATGAATTCCAACGACACAAAAGAACTCATACAGGAGAAAAAAAATTCCACTGTCACAAGTGTGATAAAAAGTTCATGCGCTCAGACCATCTTTCAAAACACATCAAGACACACAATGCTAAGAAAAATATAGTGAGTATTCTTTCAAAGTTTCTTAATATCACTGCTTATCAACTTTTTTAAAACTAATTTCAAAAGTTTTATTTCTTTAAATATAACCCATTCATTCATGGCATAAATAGTCTGGGATTTTTGAATAATCCGTCTTATTCGTATCGATGATAATGTTTTAAAAGAAAAACAGATTTGAAGGTGACGATGATGGATTGATTCTAAAGGAATTCATAAAATATCCAATTACAATAATTTCTTTCTGAGTAGTGAGTACCATTTCAAACAATTACATTATTGGAACTCCTTATTTGAAGATATTAAATCTCTTTAAGGGAGCGTACAGCGGAAAAATAGAGTGTCACATTATCAGGTTTTAGCAGAAATGATCTCTGTATAATTTGGTCTACCATGAAAATAAACTACAGCAGTTTTCTTCGATGTTTTCCTAAAGAAAATTTAGTATTTCTTTATGGGGAGATTTGTTTACATTAGTGTTCCTAATAGCTTTTTATTTACAGTCCCATGTAGCTGAATTTTAATATATGTAGAATTGAATTCTACGACACTCTTGTTAGTGATATTTTATCGATAAAAATGAATATTATAAAAATCGACATTTGTGCAAAATTTAATACTATATTTTTTCTCACAACGACCAATAGTTTCTTAGAATTGAATTTTACTTCTCATATCAAAATTAAACTACATTGGACTGTAAATAAAAGTAATGGTTCAGATTTGTATACTCCCCTTAAAAAGGACCAAATATATAACAACCTCCTCATTTGATGTGGAACGACATTTTAATTCCGCCATGGAAATTATATTTCATACAACTTAGGTATCCTCGATAAATTTAACTTCCTATCAAAATGTTTATACAATTTCCATGTATTTTCAGGGTGGTTCCTCAGCGATGAATGGAGATAAAATTCCGGATAGGTCAGATCACTCCTCTGACAATGATGACAGTGAGATGCTGACAACAATGCTATAGTGATTCTGGTGACTCCATGGCATTAGGCACTGCCAGTGTTACTTCTAACGAGACTGGTGACCCCTTTGCATTTGGCACTGTCAGTGTTGCTTCTGGCGAGACTGGTGACCCCTTTGCATTTGGCACTGTCAGTGTTGCTTCTGGCGAGACTGGTGACCCCTTTGCATTTGGCACTGTCAGTGTTGCTTCTGGCGAGACTGGTGACCCCTTTGCATTTGGCACTGTCAGTGTTGCTTCTGGCGAGACTGGTGACCCCTTTGCATTTGGCACTGTCAGTGTTGCTTCTGGCGAGACTGGTGACCCCTTGGCATTTGGCACTGTCAGTGTTGCTTCTGACGAGACTGGTGACCCCTTGGCATTTGGCACTGTCAGTGTTGCTTCTGACGAGACTGGCCTTATCAAATACGAATAAGAAGGCATAAAATGACACCTATTTCTCTGTCTTGTGTTCTTAGTTAGTGAATATTTTGCTATGAGTGGCAGAACGTAGTCTTTCCATTTACTTCCTATTGGATGCTTTTTTTTCAGTTATACAATATTGTTATACCAAATCCTTCTGTTCTTTTACTGTGCTGTTGTGATTTTCATAATCAGGCATCTCAACTATGAGTATTTAATATTTTAATTGTTATGCATGATTCCTGGTAGTAGCTACCTATTTGATTAATATTAAGGAAGCGATTTTTATGGTTGACTCCGATTATTCAATATTCTGACTGAACCTTAGAGTTTTTTTATTATAAATATCTTAAAAGATGTTCTACGCATGTATTCTGTATATATTGAATATTTATTATATAAAATGATTGATAGATTTTATTGTAATAAATTTAGAAATCATTCATATTTTCTTTTCTCAATCTAGATTACTGTTTTCCAATCTATAGGTCAATAATTTTTTTATCCTTGGTATCCATGTAAAACCCCGTGATGCGATTCAACGGTTCGCATCGGTTCGCGCGAACTAGTTCCTAAAAAATGTTTATAATATTTCGCGAAACCGCCTGAACCAGTTCCCAGATTACCTTTTACAAGTGAAACATTCAAGATCTTCTGGATAAGATTCATATATTTTTTCAAATCCTCCAAAGAACACGTTCTTACAACTACAAACTGTGCAGACAGTAAAACAGTATGCATGTAATAATCAAAATTACCTTGATTTTGACCATTGACTGGATCACATCTAAAATTCTACCAGCAGGCTCCTGGTCATTGACCAATCGTCCCGCCAGATTTTAGGGAATTTGGTTCAATACTTTTGAGTTACGCAAATATCAAGATAATAAATAAATAAATTTGATTGAAAAGCTTCAAACTCAACGGGAAATCCATAATATTAGAGGCTATTTAAACTCTGCGTTGAAGATTTTTTCAGATATCAAGCTTTCGAATACAAAGATTTCTATTCATCATCAGGAGAAGGGTGGAAACCTGGACCTGACAATGAAATTTATGACCAATGGTTATTATATGTTGGATACCGTCTTTCTATTTAAGCTATATATCCTAAAGTTTATTATTATTAATTAACAATCTATTAAATATTAAAATATGAGACAAAGAATTAGAAAATTTGTTACTATATATAGCTATTGCTAACTACATCAATTCTCTAGAATATTTTTTTACTCTATATATCTGTTACAAAATGAGGTGTGTTTTATTGTTTTCAGTTGTCTTCCTGTTTCTATGTATGTTCTATATTCCTATGCGTTACTTGTTGCTATACGTGTGTCCTCTTGATCCATATGTGTGTCCTGATGATCCTATAGGATCAACAGGATACACTTAGGATCAACAGGAGATACTCAGAATCAACAGGCACACTTGAGGACACACTTAGGATCAACAGGATACACTTAGGATCAACAGAACACACTTAGGACCAACAGGACACACTTCTGATCAACTGGACACACTTAGGATCAAGAAGACACACATGTGGAACAAGAGGACACACATATGGATCAAGAGGACACACGTATAGCAACAAGTAACGCATAGGAATATAGAACATACATAGAAACAGGGAGACAACTGAAAACAATAAAACACACCTCATTTTGTAACAGATATATAGAAAGTAAAATATATTCTAGAGAATTGATGTAGTTAGCAATAGCTATAAATGGTAACAAATTTTCTAATTTTTTGTCTCATATTTTAATATTTAATAGATTGTTAATTAATAATAATAAGCTTAAACAAAACAATAGGTTTTGTAGAGTTTTAATTTAAAAAAACTTTAAAAGCATATTAAATTAAAAATACGCTACCAAATTCGATGCGGTTTGCAGCAAAATGATAAAAAACATTAGCCTCGTTAAATAAAGCAATAAAATTATTTGCTTGGAGGGGACCTTTAAGGGGTGGTAATAACCTTTGGACAAACTTTTTCTTTAATGTTGATTAATCGATAAAGAGCCATTAATAATAGAATAAAATGTTTTTATTTCATTTTTTAAATTCCTATTTAAAAAATTAATTCGCAAATGCAGCGCCACCTACTGACTAAATCTGGAACTACAAATGTCAATTGTAAACAAAAGATTGAGCAAAACAATGACGCACGTACGCACACAATCGTTAAGGACAACTCTTAAAGGTCCCCTCCAAGCAATATTTTTTATTGCTTAAATCAACGAGGCTAATGTTTCTTGTCATTTTGCTGCAAACCCCATAAAATTTGATGGCATATTTTTAATTTTATATGCTTTTAAAGATTTTTATAATCCAAATTCTACAAAACCTACTCTACTTCCGACTTTCTAATTTTCAGTCTGAAGAAGAAGAATGTACACCATTTGTTTTGATTGCCAACTAGGTATTTGGTTTATTAAATTTATTTTTTATTCATTTTAAGGTTTAAATTTGAATAAACTTATTATAGAAACGTTTATATACTTTTAGAAACAATTAATATATTAAAAGTAGGCCAAAAATGCACTGTTTGTTTAAAAATCTAAATTTGAAATCAAAACAAAGGGTGTACAATCTTCTTTCTCAGCGTCAGGTTGGAGATTCGCTTGATTGTTGCTCACAGAGTACTAAAAAACTTTAAAAGCAAATAATAAGATATATACTGAACCGAATTGTATGCGGTTTGCGGGATAATGATCGTAGACCTTAGTTCTATAATATTATGTAATAAACTCATTTTTTTCCCGGAGCCTGGAGAGGACCTTTAAACTTAAAAACTTACAGCCTAGCCGCCTATACTACCAAACTACCTACTGACTAGACTACCTAGTTAATTATTGAAGTTATTTACTTATTGATGTCGAATAATTGATATTCCTAATTGATAACAACAGCTGATAAGGATTGTAAACAATAAATTGCGTCGCCCTTTGCGGTGAACTTTGGACTTAATACCAAATTATTATTTTTTTTAAGGTACTGGTGTTAGTTATATAAAAGACAAATAAACTCTCGTTTGTATACAACTAATTACTAACAATGTTTTCATTACAAAAAATGGCTCTTTTTTAACAAAGTTTACTGCCCCTTTAAGTTATAAAATTAATTTAAAGAGTATCACATTTTTGTTATACTATTCGCTATTCAGTTAGGTTTTATAAAAAAAATTAGGTCAATGATATATTTTTGTTTTTTTCTGAAAGGTCTATGAGTGCTAGAAATTTTTATATATAGTACTTATTGAATAATATCAATAATAATTAATTTATTTTACTGATAATCAAAATTTAGGTAGGTAAATTATTTTAGAAAATTGTTTAAACCATTGATTGTGGAGGGGGGGGGGGGGGGGTGTTGTTTATATTTTACCTACCTAAGTCAGGCACCTACCTTAGACCTAACTAGGTGACAGCAGTTGCTTAGTTCACATTGTGGATATTTCTGATTATTTCATCACATCTGACTAACTACTCGCTTTTCAAAAACTGAAACCTAGAGTTTACTATAACTTACCATCAAATGACGTTGCTGTATATGTAGTTATAATTGTATTTCCAGTGCCTCCTGTATTTCTAGTTGAAGAGTGAATGTGATTTTGTTCAAAGATATTTCTGTGAGTTCTTTTGAATATTATATATTATTATTGAAATTATTCGAAGCTTATTTTAAGTAAAGCTGGAAAATCATGCCAACAGCTACAATTATTATTCTCAATATCATCATATAATATGTTGACTCTAAATACCCAAAAACATTAAAATACAATATAGATACTGATTTTTTTTCATTTTTTTCGATTTTCCATTGGTTCTCAGTTCAAATTGTAGGTAGCAGATTAAATAAAGTCAGTTTTTAAACTATTGGAGCTAGAATTTTTAAATAGGTTCCACTGAAAACAAAAAGAATGGAAATCTTATAATCTTTATTTTATAAAATATTCAATCTTGTGTTACTCTATTCCATTTTAAACCATCGAAATGAACATCACAAAATTTAACACAGTAATCAATACGAAGTTCAAAACACTACAAAGTATTTATTTTGAAGGACGCAATGACTTCTTAACCCTATTTCTAAAAATTAAGCAGTGCTAGAAGATGTGCAGCTCGAAATACCTCTTCTTTTTAATACAACCCGGCCGGCCCTCAGGAGAGTAATTTAAAAAATGACTTTAGTTATAAGCTTATAACCAATTAAATATATTCTTAACCTAATATTAAACTTCAATTATCCTAACTGAATTCTTCATTAGCTGAGTTTCTTGTTTCAAATTGCAATAAAATATCAGATGTTTAATGCCGTGTTGAGAATCTTAAAAAATATTACAGATTTACATTACTCGCCAACCAATCTATTTAAAGTATTTTTAACATTTTCACGGCTCAGCCACTTTCATGGCTGCTAACAATCAGCAACAACAACAACAACAACAACAACAACAACAACCATCAGTAGCTTCACCTGCTGTCACGGCTGACGCTGTTCAACTACAACAACTTCCTACTGCTGTCACTACTGGCGTGGAGAGTGCCAGCACCAGCCAAGCTACCAGGAACAATCAGGCCGTGAATAATGCTCAATTACACCAGGTCAGTCAAATTAATAATTTTGACGGCTTTCTCTTAGCATCTTTAAAACTTCTGGATAAGCTCCATAATAAATATCTTTTCACTGATTAATCCCATAATTTCACACAAGGCTGCAGCAGCTCTTGCCGCTCAGCGACAAGTGGCAGCTACTGCCGCGACTGCATATGGTGGCATGATAATGCCTCTCCCTCTGATGCTGCCAAGACTCCGCTACCAACGGCATGTAAGTAGTATATCCCTACTAACTACTGCTAAGTACTAAAATTATAGTGTCTTAAACTATTTAAGATTTATTTAACATTGAGCAATCTATTATAATAAGTGTTATTTTTCTAACTACATGAGTGACTATCAAATGACACAATTTTTCAGTTTCTATCTCTGAACGCTGCAAATTTTTCCTATTCCGGTGGCGATACTCCCATCTCCATGGCTGCATTGCAGCAAAGTGCTGGAGCTAATTTAGCGACCCCTAGTACTATTTTGACTTCAACACAACAGAAGACTGTGAAACAGAATCCGGGATCACCTGTGCAAGGACAGCTGCTTCCTGGGAGAGCACAAATTATCAGTATGGAAAGTGAAGATGTACCGAGAAAGGATAGAATCATGCCTTCAGGCCAAATCATACAACAGTCTTCTTCAATGGTGACAGCAGCGTCCAATCAGGCGCAAAATGAGACTCCTATGAGTACAGACTCTGGCGGTGCGCCTATATCATTGGATGCATTGCAGCAGAATACTGGAGCTAATTTGGTGAATCCTGTTACTATTTTGACTTCAACACAACCGCAGACTATGCAACAGACTCCAGGATCAAATGTGCAAGCACAGCTGCTTCCTGGGAGAGCACAAAATATCAGTATGGAAGGTGAAGATGTACCGAGAAAGGATAGAATCATGCCTTCAGGCCAAATCCTACAACAGTCTTCTTCAATGGTGACAGCAGCGTCCAATCATGCGCAAAATGAGACTCCTATGAGTACAGACTCTGGCGGTGCTCCTATATCATTAGATGCATTGCAGCAGAATACTGGAGCTAATTTGGCGAATCCTGTTACTATTTTGACTTCAACACAACCGCAGACTATGCAACAGACTCCGGGATCACCTGTGCAAGGACAGCTGCTTCCTGAGGGTGCACAAATTATCAGTACGGAAGGTGGAGATGTACCGAGAAAGTACAGAATCATGCCTTCAGGCCAAATCCTACAACAGTCTACTTCAATGGTGACAGCAGCGTCCAATCAGGCGCAAAATGAGACTCCTATGAGTACAGACTCTGGCGGTGCTCCTATATCATTGGATGCATTGCAGCAGAATACTGGAGCTAATTTGGCGAATCCTGTTACTATTTTGACTTCAACACAACCGCAGACTATGCAACAGACTCCGGGATCACCTGTGCAAGGACAGCTGCTTCCTGAGGGTGCACAAATTATCAGTACGGAAGGTGAAGATGTACCGAGAAATGATATAATCATGCCTTCAGGCCAAATCCTACAACAGTCTTCTTCAATGGTGACAGCAGCGTCCAATCAGGCGCAAAATGAGACTCCTATAAGTACAGACTCTGGCGGTGCTCCTATATCATTGGATGCATTGCAGCAGAATACTGGAGCTAATTTGGTGAATCCTGTTACTATTTTGACTTCAACACAACCGCAGACTATGCTACAGACTCCGGGATCACCTGTGCAAGGATGGCTGCTTCCTGGAGGAGCAGAACTTATCAGAATGAAAGGTGAAGATGTACCGAGAAAGTACAGAATCATGCCTTTAGGCCAAATCCTAAAACAGTCTACTTCAATGGTGACAGCAGCGTCCAATCAGGCGCAAAATGAGACTCCTATGAGTACAGACTCTGGCGGTGCTCCTATATCATTGGATGCATTGCAGCAGAATACTGGAGCTAATTTGGTGAATCCTGTTACTATTTTGACTTCAACACAACCGCAGACTATGCAACAGACTCCGGGATCACCTGTGCAAGGACAGCTGCTTCCTGAGGGTGCACAAATTATCAGTACGGAAGGTGAAGATGTACCGAGAAAGGATAGAATCATGCCTTCAGGCCAAATCCTACAACAGTCTACTTCAATGGTGACAGCAGCGTCCAATCAGACGCAAAATGAGACTCCTATGAGTACAGACTCTGGCGGTGCTCCTATATCATTGGCTGCATTGCAACAGAATACTGGAGCTAATTTTGTGAATCCTGTTACTATTTTGACTTCAACACAACCGCAGACTATGCAACAGACTCCGGGATCACCTGTGCAAGGATGGCTGCTTCCTGGAGGAGCACAACTTATCAGAATTGAAGGTGAAGATGTACCGAAAAAGTACATAATCTTGCCTTCAGGCCAAATCCTACAACAGCCTTCTTTAATGGTGACAGCAGCGTCAAATCAGACTCAAAATGAGACTATTATAAGTACAGACACTGCCATGATAGATGGAGAGATGACTAGTGCAATCCCCAAAATGAAAAAACTGAAGATTGTGGAGAGGGTCTCGTGTGAGTGCCCCTATTGTCGAATCGGCGGCGTTTTCTTTCCTGTTGGTTCTAGAAAAAGAATACACATCTGTCCCCTCATAGACTGTAACAGAACATTTACAAGCACTACCTATCTCCTATCACATTTATCGACGCATACAGGTGTCAAGCTTTTTGAATGCCCGTGGACAATCTGCGCTAGGAAATTCAGTACATTGGGTAATTTAAAACAACACATACTAAAAACTCCTCATAGAGGAGAAAGAAAATTTCACTGTTCTGATTGTGATAAGTATTTCATCACCTCAGCACACCTTTTGAATCACAAAGACACGTAATTTAACGTAAAACATGGTTAGTATTCCTTCTAAGTTTCTTAATATAAATTAATAATAAAGTTTGTTGCTACTATCCACGTGTCTGATGAATACATATCCACTGATTGCATAAATAGTTTAGAATTTTAGAGAACATCAAAGAATTATTTGTACAGACGGTAATATTGTTAAAAATCGAATTCTAAATCCCTAGGGGCTCTATCCTGAAACAGTCGTGATGAATGGAAGAGAAGGGGTAGCGTTCCTTGGTGCCAAAAACTGTTGCACTATGGATTATGAATTATCTTTCATTTCTACCAATTTTATCCATTTTCTAACGGTACTCACAGTTTTGGAGGATAGTTACAGTTTTTGGAGGTTTTTATGGTTCATTTACTATCACCTCTTCACTTTCTTCAATTTGTCACTACAGCCAACGAAGCTTCTGTTCCTTTTGTTCATGGAGCCACTTTTATTTCTGACTGCTACTTGCGGTCCCTTGTAGTTAATTTCCTTCTAATGTCAAAGATATGGCATTTGGTTCTGAAGCCCCTGCTAATTAATTATACAAATTCTAAACTCCAGTTTCACATGGGTTGCTGGTTTAAAATTATCATCTAACTTCATCATTTCTAAATATCTCAAAAGGGACTAAATATCTAAAATGCTCTTCACTCGAGAAAGGTCATCCAATCCTATATGTAAACTATAGCTCCAACCACAATATCATATATATATGAAATATATGTTCATTACTAAAATATGAAGATCAAATTACGTATAGGTCAGGTCACTCCTCTGACAATGATGACAGTAAGATGCTAATTCAAATGCCTAGTGACTCTGGTGACCCCTTGGCATTAGGCACCGTCAGTGTTGCTTCTGACGAGACTGGCCTCATCAAACACGAATAAGAAGGCATGGAAATGACTCATACTTTAGTGCTCTATCTTGCTATGTAGGTGGTAGAACTTCACTGTAGTCTATTGGTACTCTTTCCACTGCCTTCCTATTGGTTGCTGTTTTTTAAATTCTATAGCTAATTTTGTTATACCAAATCCTTTTGTACATTTGCTATGGTGTGATACTATTCAATATTGGACATTTTACCAATGAAAATGAGTGTTAATTTTTTTTAATTTTCTAATTTACATGCATGATTCTGGATAGAAGATAATTTTACTTAAATTACTTTATATATTTCTATGGTCGACGTCCATTAAAAATTTTCTGAATGTGACTTTGTGCTTTTCATATCCATTACATTGATGTAAATTGAGTGTAAAAATTGTAATACGTATAATGTATATATATACATACTGTAATATTTTTATATACAATAATTGATAGGTTTTATTGCAGTAATTTTAGGAATCATTATAATTTATCATTCATAATTTATTTCTCACTCTTGAGTCTTGATTCATTTTCCCTAACTGTTGGAATTTGGATTTTCTTCCAATGTTTTTCACTACTTGCTGTACTAGATAATAGCGCTATTGTTATGTTCTTAAACCAATAGGTCCTAAGCCCCCAGGGAATCTATCCTGAAGCTGTCTGTGGTGAATGGAAGAGAAAGGGGGTGGCGTCCCTTGGGCCGGAAACTGTTGTAATCTGGTTTATTGTTTTTTTTTTCATTTTCACCATGTTTATCATTTTTTGAAGGTCCCCCCCCCCCCCCCAAGCAAATATTTTTATTGCCTTAATCAACGAGGCTAATGTTTCTCATCATTTTGCTGCAAACCGCATCGAATTTGGTAGCGTATTTTTAATTTTATATGCTTTTAAAGATTTTTATAATCAAAACTCTACGAAACCTATTTTACTTCCGACTTGCTAATTTAAGTAATTTTCAGCTTGAAGAAAAAGAATGTACACCATTTGTTTTGATTGTCAACTAGGTATTAGGTTTAATAAATACATTTAATATTAGTGTAAAGGTATAAAATTGAATGAACTTATAATAGAAACGTTTATATACTTTAGGAAACAATTAATATCTAAAATAAATGCCGGAAAACATGATTTGTTTATAAAATTCAAATTTGTAATCAAAACAAAGAGTGAGCAGAGGACCTTTAAAGGTCCTCTCCAGGCTCTGGGAAAAAAATGAGTTTATTACAGAATATTATAAAACTAAGGTCTAGGATCATTATTCCACAAACCGCATACAATTCGGTTCAGTTTATATTTTATTATTTGCTTTTAAAGTTTTTTAATACTCTGTGAGCAACAATCGAGCGAATCTCCAACCTGACGCTGAGAAAGAAGATTGTACACTCTTTGTTTTCATTTCAAATTTAGATTTTTAAACAAACAATGCGCTTTTGGCCTTCTTTTAAGATATTAATTGTTTCTAAAAGTATATAAATGTTTCTATAATAAATTTATCAAAATTCAAACCTTTAAACGAATAATAAATAGATTTATTAAACCAAATACCTACTTGACAATCAAAATAAATGGTGTACATTCTTCTTCTTCAGACAGAAAATTAGAATGTCGGAAGTAAAGAAGGTTTTGTAGAGTTTGGATTATAAAAATCTTTAAAAGCATATAAAATTAAAAATATGCTATCAAATTTTATGGGGTTTGCAGTAAAATGATAAGAAACATTAGCCTCGTTGATTCAAACAATAAACAAATTTGCTTGGAGGGGACCTTTAACGCTTTTGCATTTTCTTCAACTACGAGGTCTTGGATTTTTGTGTTGGGTAGCTAGGCTCGTTGGCTTCATTTACTATCGCCTCTTCTTTTTCCTCTTCCATCCGTGAGTGCAGCCACCGGTGATGGTGTCCCGTTTCGTCACATTCCTTTGTGAGTGACTGCGTTCACGGAGTAGCTTTTCTGCATTTATGAGCATTTCATTTACGGTAGTAGGTGCCTTTGTTCATGAGCCACTTTCCATTTTGTCTGTTCCTTAGAGTTCCTTGTATTTTAATTCTTTTTGACGTCAGCGATATGTCCTTTGGTTCCAAAACAGACCTAAGTTTTCTTGATGTTAACATTATTCTAATTAGGACAGTTGTCGCATATACCCAAGGTAGTAATGATTCTTGGCCAATGTTGTTCCATTATTGCCAATGTTGTCCCAATATTGCCAATGTTGTCCACATTTTCCCAATGTTGTCCCAATGCTGTCCTATTATTAACCCAAAAATACATTGCTACCTGGGACACTAGAACTTCCCTATAATGAACTAAAACTAGTTCGCTATATGGATTGTTTAACTATAAGAATCTATAGATGCATATTAAACCACCCCTTTTATGGCAAACTCCAAAATATTTATTTTTTGAAAATATATTCATTATGAAGTGTACTTCATTTATAAAGTCTCTATATATTTCGGGATGGTTCACTACACATTACTTCATTGTAGATGAGTTGTACTGGTAGAACTTCTCTTAAATTAGCTACAACTCGTTTACTAAATAGATATGCATTGAAGACTCACGGCAATTTTAAAGTAGAACCAAAAGTATATGTTTTTAATACTCTGACAATATTCTTTTAGCATAAAAATATAATCTCGAGCATATTTTAAATAAAGCATATTCTCTTATTAAAAACATATTCTTTTTATTGAAAATTTATTCTTTTTATTAAAAAGTAATAAAACTTATTCTTTTCAACAATATATAAAAAAAATCATGAAACTAATATATTTCTCGGTTCAGAGATATGCTATATAACTAAAGAATATATATCTACAAGAAAAAAAACAATAGAAAGTTAGTAAATTGGAATTTTAGACGTCCGTTGCCAAACAATACATGCCAAAATTATTGGATCATACAAGCCGAATTGAGGTTAATACCTGAAAAACCTGTTCAGGGTTCGATATTGAAAAGTTTCATAAATCAATTTTAGAAAATGCATTTTTATTTTATCCTAACAAATTTTCAACGTTTCTTAATTAAAATTTAAAATATAACCGTTTCATAATCCCGATATTACTGTGACTGAACTTGGTCAGACGATATGAAGATTGAATCCATGTGCCATTTGATTCAAGTTAAAAAAAACGTATTTAAACTCTTCAAAGATTTCCATTGCACCGAAACAAGAGATTGGCATCCAAATGTGATTTAAGGAACTTGCTAATATCCTTTGTCATATTTATATATCTAATTGCAGCACTTTTAATGAATTGAGCATAAAAAGCATTAAAAACATAATTGAGCATAAAAAAGAATATAAAGCATATTTTAAAGGAATATAAAGCATATTTCAGAGCATAAAAGAATATATTTAGAGCATATTAGAATATTTTTCGTGAGAATATAAAGCATATTTCAAAGAGAATATTAATTGTCACAACCCTATATATTACTATTATTATATTACTACTCAAAAAATATGAAAGTTTATAGCTCGTTATTAAGGTAATTAAAGTCAAAAATGTTGAATTTATCATTTAAAGGTCCTCTCCAGGCTCCGGGAAAAAAATGAGTTTATAACATGATATTATAGAACTATGGTCTAGGATCATTATTCTGCAAACCGCATACAATTCGGTTCAATATACATTTAATAATTTGTTTTTAAAGTTTTTTAATACTCTGTGAGCAACAATTGAGTGAATCACTAATCTGATGCTCAAGAAGAAGATTGTACACTCTTTGTTTTGATTACAAATTTGAATTTTATAAACAAACCATAAGTTTTCGGCCTTTATTTTAGATATTAATTTGTTCCTAAAGTATATAAACGTTTCTATTATAAGTTCATTTAATTTTATACCTTTACACGAATATTAAATGAATTTATTAAACCTAATACCTAGTTGGCAATCAAAACAAATGGTGTACATTCTTTTTCTTCAGGATGAAAAATTCTTAAATTAGTAAGTCGGAAGTGAAATAGGTTTTGTAGAGTTTTGAAAATAAAATCTTTAAAAGCATATCAAATTAAAAATATGGTATCAAATTCGATGCGGTTTGCAGCAAAATGATAAAAAACATTAGCCTCGTTGAATAAGGCAATAAAAATATTTGCTTGGAGGGGACCTTTAAAGACTTTGTGTCGCTGCTTATCCTATTTATGATTTTCGAGTCATGACTAAAGTATTGAACGGAATGTGATATATGAATGTAGGAAAGACTAAGGATAGTTTAGAAGACTGAATTTGGCTGAAAGGAACATTTTCTCCTCTTGTTTCTTGTGATGTAGAACGGGTGTTTTCCCAGTACAAAAATACACTAGCAGATAATAGAAGGGGATTCACTTTTGAAAACTAGAAATACCGTTTTATTATTAGTTCCATTCGAACCACCAAAGTACAATATATTACATTCAAAACATAACTATATGCAGAATAACTTTTATTTTAAATTACGTAATTAACTTTGAGCATATAATGTGCATCATTGCATATTTCCAATATGCATTTTGGTTCACCATATATGCACATTGACTTTTTGCATATTATATACAGAATTAGGCATATAATATGCTGCATATTGCGTCAAAAATTATGCATATTTTATGCTGCATATTGTCACATCCCTAACTTATTAGGTGTAACTAATTAGAGTTGAAAAGCCTTCTTCAATAATTTGTCATCCTGTAAACTAATATATCGTCCGAGATCACAATATAAATTTCTTAACATTTGGTGTAAATTAAGATTCTCTACGTATGTATTAATTTTAAGACTTTTTTGAACCATCGAACAAAAGATTAAAATTATGGTGCTAGGACAATTTGTCGCGAGACAAATCGTCGTGGACAACTCGTTGCGGACAATTAATTCGTTGTGGACAATTCGTTGCCATATTTTCCCTTTCGCCATATTTCACATTATTAATTTCGCCATATTTTTCATTTCATTCAAATCTTCAAATTAATAAAT
The DNA here is from genome assembly GCA_947561585.1 of Caprella mutica. Lineage (NCBI taxonomy): Eukaryota > Metazoa > Arthropoda > Malacostraca > Amphipoda > Caprellidae > Caprella > Caprella mutica. The sequence goes on from CANNZV010002538.1 coordinate 55,097, forward strand.
TATACAATACGTAAAAACTTGGTATCTACTTAATACAAGAGATTTTTCTAATGAATAAGTTATCTTCCATTATCTTGAAATTAATTATTCCTCATTTCGAAATAAACTATTAAACATTTGAAATAAATAAAAACAATAAAATAATTATCAAGACTTGGTATCAACAATACGAGTAATTTATATAAATATAAAAACCTCGGATCAAACTAAAACTCAAAATCTCTGGATGTAATTATTAGAAGAAAAAGTATAGAAACTGTACGCGACGAATTGTCCGCAACGAAAAGTCTACAACGAATTGTCAGCGACAATTGTCCACAACGAATTGTCAACGGCGAATCGTCCGGACACGCAAAATTATGTAGTAAAGGCTATTAACTTAGTATATGCTATTATATTTACTATGAGTGGATCACTTACAATTACTCGACACATGTCAGTCGAAAATTAAAGTCGCAAACTGACACTGTCGTCAGTAATTATATCTAGATTACCTACTATATACTACGGTTAAATATACCTACCTGATGAATAATGATGTGATCAAACAAAGATCGATTCATTGCCCTCAAGAAAATTCAAAGGCCAACATGGTATATTTAAAATAGAATGTATTTAGAATAGTATGCTAGATTCTAAATTTAGCCTACATGCACATTTCTAGAATAAAGGCTTATGGGCATAATTACTACTTACTTACTTCGATACATAGTGATAATAAATCTGTTTAACTTATGGGTAGGTACCTATGTTAAAGCATGAAAATATCTAAAAGACGGGATGTGAACGTGCACTCTCATGTCTCTTAATTGGCTAAATTACGGAAAAGAAAATTTGCGTGATTGCTTACGCAGCACGCCACTGACTGGAATGCAATAAATAGGTACCTACCAATTTGATTCACATTACATATTGGATCAATGTCGGTATAGTAGACACGTGCAACACTCAATCACCGGAAACTATCCATTCACAGGACATGAAAAAAAGAGTTTGAGTGATATTACTCATGCAACACGGAAGCGTTTAACACGACACTGTAGTTAAGTTAAGTAGAATCAATTTTTTCATGTGGTAGCTATATCGAAGTTTGTGTCGGTGTGATAGATATATGCATTTCATATTGCAACGTGTTCCGTGAAAAATCATAGAAATTATTTTTTTCCACAAATTTTAGGTAGTATAGTGGCAGTGCGTGAACAATCACGCACGTAAACTAATTTTCCGCAGTATAGTATTAACTGAGAGCGTGCGCTTATTTTACTGTCATTATCATGCTGATTTTCTCTGGAATGGGCCAATGGGGGCGTTTTCGTGTGAGTTTCTTCTAATTTTACTTATGCTGAAGTTATTTTTTAACAGGGAGGGGGCCGTAAAGAATGGGGGTGTGGTTTTTTTTTCAGTAGAAGTCATAGAATATGGCCTATGGGAGATATTAGGGATATTCTCTAATCTCTAGATTCTCTACGAACAATTTAGAATTAATTCCTATATTTACATTAATTTAGCTACTAGCCTACCATGTTTCAAAGGTTGAAAAAATGTAAGCCAATATTTCACGAATATTCTGAGCCAAGCCAATTTGGCTCATTTTTTGAAAATTTCAAGCCAAAATTAACAATGGAACATACCTAGGAATTAATTCAAAATTTTAAGCCAATTATACATATGAGTTTTGACCATTTCAAATGGCCAATTATACATATGAGTTTTCAAAAAAAAATTAATTGGATAACATTTCAAATAATCAAATGGACAGTTACTGTCCATTTGAAATGTTAGCCAATTAATTGGCTTTAACTGACATAGGTACAGGTACTCAGTAACATGGCAAGCCTACAAACAATTATGAATAATGAATATTAATCCCTGTATTTACAATAATAGTTAGGTACTGTGAAAACTGTAAAGTAATAATTCCACTTATTCCAGTCTGTATGTGAGTGTATACTGTGGTAAATTCCCAGTCTGCAGAATATGGAACATTTTTGCAAGACTCTCTGCGGGAGTTTTTGATTGAATTTTAGAAATTGGAGATCTCTGCGGGAAATCTTTAATTAATTCCTATGTTAGTAATGTTACCATTAGTTTAGCTGCGGGAGATTTTTGAATTAATTCCTATGTTACCATTAATTTAGCTGCGGGAGATTCTAAATCTGCTGCTGAGAGTCAGAGAGTGGCTTTCTCTCAAATTAAAGTCTCTGCGGGAGAAGAGACACATTCTGCAGACTGGGTAAATTCCACCAACATGTTGGTGACTTGGTGTATTTTTCTCCATTGAATTTGATTGAAAATAATATTCTGGCAAAGTCAGTGGATTTTTAGCTATTTATTCCTATGTTACCATTAATTTTCAGCGGAAAAATCAAAAATGGGTGAAATGTTTAATGTTAGTGGATCAGCCAAATTACAGGAAATTTATGGTGGATTTTTGCCAGTCTGCAGAATATGGGACATTTTTAACATTTTCTGTGCGACAGTGCGAACAATCCTAATTTCCTCCTATACCTATTTTCCTTCTACATTTACCTGCAGTCTGGGAATTTTGTGCATCAAATACACTATAGAGAGTAGAGACTAAGTATAGACTAACTGTGACTGGCAGTGTGAATAGAAAGAGATGATAAGATCTCTACAATAATACAATTAAAACGCTCAACCAAATTACCAGGTTTTGAGTTTCCCAGCCCCAGGCAGTCTTAGTCTGCAAAAGATGCATGAAGACAAATTATGAATATACGATGAAGTTGTGAAGTTCATCAGGGCCCTGGGCCTCTGGCGACTATTGAGGCCTTGAAATTAGTCTCCTGAATTATCTGGTGACAATTTCCTACTAGGTAATTAACCAGTCTGCAGAATGAGTCTCTTCTCCCGCAGAGATTTTAATTTGAGTTATTCTATGACTTTCAGCAGCAGATTCAGAATCTCCCGCAGCTAAATTAATGGTAACATAGGAATTAATTCAAAATCTCCCGCAGATATCTCAAATTTCTAAAATTCATCAAAAACTCCCGCAGAGAGTCTTGGAAAGATGTTCCATATTCTGCAGACTGGGTAGTTAATTCCTGTGTTTACTTAATTACAATTTGCATGATGTAAAAAATTACAATTTACATTTAATTATTAGAGAGCCAGTCAGCAAAAGATGCATGAAGTTGTGAATTTTATCCAGCGACTATTGAGGCCTTGAAATTAGTCTCCTGAATTATCCGGTGACAATTTCCTAATTAATTCCTATGTTTACATGCCATGTTACAGAGTATGTCAGTTGAAGCCAATTAATTGGCTTTAAATTTTGAATTAATTCCTATATTCCCATGGTAATTTAGGTTTGGAATCTTTAAAAAATGAGCCAAATTGGCTTGGCTCTGAAATTTTGTGAAATTTTGGCTCAAAACTTGGCTCACCATTTTCCAGTCTCTGAAACATGGTTTACATGTAATTAGTAGAGAGAACTTTGAGATTTTTGGCCATTTTGGAGAGAAATTGGAAAATCTTAGGAGACAAATTGCCCCAAAAATTAAATATCTGGAGACTGATTGTGCATGCTTTGCAGACTGGCAGAGATCTCCAATTTGCAGACTGGGCAGAGGCTAGAGCAGATAGACTGCTTATCAATATAGACATATACTATTACCTAGGGTAAGGTCTTGATTATCAGTCAGGTCCACATTTTCGGACACATAATAAATAATTCTATAATAATTATTATTTCATTTTTATTTTAGTTGGTATCCATGATACCTGCAGGTATCATGGATCATAGACATTTTATTTACATATAGTTTATTCATATGTATTTTATTTACATACAGTTTATTCACATGCATTTTATTCACATGTTTTATTTATATTCATTTTATTTACATACAGTTTATTCACATGCATTTTATTCACATGTTTTATTTATATTCATTTTATTTACATGCAATTTATTTACATGCTTTTTATTTACATGCATTTTATTTACATGCATTTTATTTACATGCATTTTATTTATATTCATTTTATTCATAGACATTTTTATACATACATTTTTTTACATGTTTCTTACATATTTTTTCTTCATAAATTATTTTTTTCTACATATATATTTTTTCTAAATATGTTTTTTACATATATTTCTTCTTTTACTATTGATAACTCATTAATTTTAATGGGGTAGTACACTAGTATGATAATAAAATAGAGATTTAAACTGAAAATTTAAAAAATGCGATGCTACCAAAAAAAGATGTATCATCAAACATGTATTGATGTTTCCCGCACGTTCGTATAAGATAGTTGTCATGATCGATTAATTTAAACTTTTAATTGTTATTCTCTTATAAAGTATTGTGATGTTGGCATTAGTTCTGTTACGATGTCATTTGAAATGGTGTGCTTAAGAATGTCGTGTTGTGTCCGTTCCGAGGCTTCATAAACTTCCTCGGCGTTTCCAATCAGGCGGGTGACAAGATTTAGACTACCCAGTTTGTATTTGGTGCACAAAATCCCCAGTCTGCAGAATATGGGAGATATTTGGGATATTCTCTCCTAACAATTTTGAATTAATTCCTTCCTATATGTACATTAATTTTGCTATGAACAGAATCAGAGATCTCTACGAACACTATACCAGTTTGGCAGTTTCTGCAGATTGTCTGAAAGTCCCACTGACTTTTTCAAAAAGCTGAAAAAGTCCACCAAGAATTTCCAACAATTTTGCAGATACACCAGCACAGCATTTATCCACCAAAAATTAATGGTAACATAGGAATAAATAGCTAAAAATCCACTGACTTTAGTAGAATATTATTTTCAAAGGGGGAGGGAAATTCCACAGAAAAGTTGGTGGAATTTACCATGAAATGCAGTCTGAAAGACTACCTATCTTAAAGCTAATAATCTATTTTTTACCTACCTAGATATAATATTGGCTGCAATTTATTTATGAATAGTGATTCTACTGATAGGACTTCAGAATGGCAAATGTAGAGGATGCTAATATGGACAGCAGAGAGAGGGCAAAGCTGAGGTGGAATATTCTCAAGAAAGTGAGTTCTGTAACTAAAATAGACTCCATTCTATAATATATTAGATGATGTAACAATGACGGCATAAGTACGATCAAAGAAAAGTGTATCTGTAATGATTTTGAACAGTTTACTAATTTCACATTTCTAAAAGAAATTTCATAAATTATAATGCTTGTAGATATTTCGAATTTGTCCTGGGTACATAAAGATAAATTTGTAAGATTTGAAAATAATAGGAATTTAGAAAACTGATTTGTGAAATTAGCAGAATGCGAAAAAAATTTTATTTGATTGTACCTATTCTTTCTATTTCTATTAACAGGATAGTATAATATAATAATAACTAATAAGTGCCTTTGGTAACTCTCTCTTAATTTGATTAAGCTAAACATTTAAATTCAGTTACTATTTTTAAATCCTCTTCTTCTTTATCAGCTATATTCCATATTGTCATTATTTCATTAAAATTTAGCCTATATTATTTATGGTTAATATTTCTATTCTTCAACTCTTCAAGTACTAAATTTGCAGCTTGGTATGCACTGTATTCTAGAACATAATAGGTTTATCCTAGAGATAATATTGATCTATGAAATACATGTATATTAAATGTTTGCCTATATAGTTTATTAGTTCAATTTTAGAATGAAAATTATTTTAATTTTTGTTTCTTAACAGTTAATCAAAGAATCCTGTATAAGTGTGTATTTTTGATCAGCTGCTTGATGTTTATTACATAATATAAATTAATGATATCATTCATATTCTTACAGACTATCATAAGGAAAACAAGCAGTGGCAATTTTCTCAACACTGCCGGATCCAGAAGTGGCGTTTTCCGTTACGTAGTGAATCAAGAGTGCGATGCGGACGATATTTATAAGGTCACTTGTGCTGGTTCTGACATCACTTTTCAAATAAGGTACTCACTCAAATTGTAACTTTCTGCATTCCAAACACCTCTTAGAACTCTTCTATTATTCTATCCTTTTTGTTTTCTCTTCTTGCCTGTTTTAAATTTTGTAGGTGTTGTGATTGATGTTATAGTATATATAGCTACATATTACATCATGCTGTCTTTCTATATTTTGGTCTATTCTATACTTATTGAGTTTCAAGCTTGTCTCTCTTTTTATCCAATTTTAATTTGCCAAATTTCTTCTCTCATTTGAAGAACTCGTTTTGAATTAACTGATCATAAATTATTCTACATGAAGAATGTATAGTTGTTGCTATTATTGCATGCTATCTATTTAGTTTAATACTGCATTGTATTATTTTTGTACCTATTCTTCCAACCCCAGCTACAGCTGATTCCAATTTTAGCACACTATATAAATCAAAAAACATTTTCTATCCTTAAACCTATTTTATCGTTCTGTTCTGAAAAGAATCTGCTAATGTGATATAATTATAAAATAGTTCTGTAGTAGCTTAATATGCTACCAAGTTACTGCAATCAATATAATAGTCAGAATGAAGTTTTACATAGCTATTTTATCTGAATAAGAACTGTTTTGTTATTAACTACTCTATTTTAGGATAGTCCTAGAGCCCGTGTAAGTAGAATTATAAAATGACTATGAACGTTACCTATTTCATCTCTCAAATAAACTTTTTGTATTGTTGACTTAACTATTTTGGAAATAATGAAACCCTATAAAGGGACGTACACACGTAGGGCTTTTTAAGTCTTTCCACCAGACTTTTTGCTAAGCTCTTCCCTTTCTTTATTTTAGTTGGTATCCATGATACCTGCAGGTATCTTGGATAACAACTATAATAAATTATTATTACATCGTTTTTTCTTATATTCTCATGGAAAAAGTAGGAGGAGCTGAGCAAAAAGTCTGATGGAAAGACTTTAAAAAACCTACGTGTGTACGGCCCTTCAGAAAAGGATAAGTTAGGTACTCTACTCTACATTTCTTGTTTTGCTTTCCCTCCCCATGAAATTCTTTTTGCTCCTTTTTGCTCTCTTTTTATTTGATGAGTAGCAGCTGCCAATGTTTGTGTAGCTCTAGTGTTGATGCTTGTCATTCCTTAGGATTCCTTCAGCCAATGATCGCGCCTTAAATCTAGAAGAACTTGTTGGATTTGACAACACTGGCAATCTTTGTAAGTGTCGGTGCTTTTCTTCTTTTACGAGAAATGTAAACAACAAAGTCTTCATTTTGACGTGTTTTTTTACCGTTCTTAATATTGTTGTGCCACCTAATGTATTTAAATTTCTGTGTTATATCAGTAATAATATTTTGTATATCAAGATAAGTTAATCTGTCATCAATATATAGTGTCTAGTTATATAACTTGCTTTCATTTTGCAATTAATCATTTTTATTTTTCAAAACTGATCTTACCTAATTTGAACATATTGAAATTACTCAACAATTACATATCAAAATTCTAACTAATAGTCTAAATTAAAGTAGCTTTGGTAATAATTTAAAAACACTGTATGATGAACAAATAAAAAAAAAATATATATATAATAGCTAATTATTTTAATTTTACCTATTAGCTATATCTTTTATATACCTGTTACCTTGGTTATAAATTTAAAAAAACTAAACTATGAACAAATAAGAAAAAAACAATATATAATTATTGTTTTAATATCAATTGGTTGGTATCCACGATACCTTCTGGTAGCATGGATACTATACTATTGAAATAATTACATTATTATTAGGTATATTGTTTTTTCTTATTTGTTAATCATTTAGTTTTATTAAATTAATAACAACCTATGTTACTTCAATGGAGACTATTAGTTATAATTTTGATATATATCTAATTATTGCTCCTCTCATGCATTTTCTCATTGCAGGCATATGGAGCAGTGAGGAGGCAATGCTCCTCTTTGTCATCTCCACCAAGCTCCTCTTTGAGGGCAAGAGTGTCTTGGAGGTGGGAGGAGGAAGTACAGCCATGGCAGGCTTGTGGGCAAGTACATAGGGTGACTCACAAATTATTGGTCGGTTACACATATTCAGTCACGACATATAAGAAATAATGATATTTTTACTAATTAAAATATTAAATAAATAATAAAAATTGAATATAATTATTATTTTATTATTTTTTCTTATATGACCGAAGATGTGGAACTGACCGATAATTCGTAACTTAGCCTATCATTTCAGAGATATTTTATGGAATCTGAAATGAGTTAAGCAGTGCAGTTTCTAACTTTTGTATGGAAATAGACTCCTAGAGATTGGGATAGTACAGTAGAACTCCTCTATAGTGAATGTAGAGTCCTGAGTAAGAGAACTACCCCGTATAGTGAACCAATTTTCTTTAGTCTGCCATGAATAGCTATTAGTTTTAGAAAAATAAAGGTTATTCTTGACAGACTGAAGAAAATTTGTTCACTATATGGTATTGTTCTCTTACTCAAGACTCTACATTCACTATAGAAGAGTTCTACTGTAATTAGATATTTTAAATATGTATTCATTAGTAGAAAATTATTAATTCAATACCCGTTCATCTCTCCAGTTAAGTGCAAGTGGCCTATGTAGAGACATCACTCTCTCTGATGGTCACCCAAAGTGTGTTGCTAAGATCAAGAAGTGTGTTGATCTCAACGCACCCCTCCCCACCCCAACAGTGGTGAAGCAACTCAAGTGGGAGGAGCAAACCTCTAAAGACTCCAGCAAGAAAGCAGAAACCTCTCGCTATGATTTCGTGCTTGCTGCTGATTGGTGAGGACTTTAGTAGTTACCTAATTATATCTTGAGGTACGTTTTGGCTGAAGCGATTGTTGCGATCATCGCCTAGTGATTATCGCTCAGCACTACCTAGTTCAATGCTATTCCTATGGGGCTGTTTTACAACAAGCGATTATTGCTGAATACTAATTCAATGTACTCCTATTGCTGTGGTGCTTACTGCTTACACAAACGTACCTCAATTGTAAATTTGTAATCGATTAAACGTAATCGCTGCTAGCAAAATGTAACTTGATTCTTCTCCCAGTTTCATTTCATTCTAATTTTATATCTTTTGGAAAGTTATTTTCCCTTCACTGGTATATTTGAGAGTGACTTTTAATAATAGTCATTCATTTTTCTATCTTTTCTCTTCTCTCGTCAACAATCTTCTTCTGGTGAACAATTGGAAGAAAAGTAATTACAGTAGAACTCCTCTTTAAAAGAATTAGGATGCAACCTCTATAGTGATCAAATTTTCCTTAGTTAGTCTGCAATGAATTGCCATCGGTTTTAGAAAACTGATGTCAATTCGTTGCAGACTAACTAAGGAAAATTTGTTCACTATAGAGGCTACATCCTAACTCATTCACTATAGAGGAGTCTACTGTATATAAAAGTGCAACCGATATTTTGTTCTTGATAGTAATTTTCACATGTTTTGTTTCAGTGTTTTCCATATGGACACCCAGTCATTCCTATGTTCTTTACTATGGCGTAGTGTCCGTCCAGGGGGCCATGTGATCGCTGTAGCCCCCCACAGAATTCGTTCTGGAGGGTCTTCCTTGGACAGTTTCACTAAGACTATGGAGGTGGTGGGATTCATTATCACCAAACTGACGATAGCTGACGAAGAGTACCTCAATAACTATAACAAGGTATCTAAATTAATATTTTAAAATCGAATAGAGAAATTACTATTGTTTTAGATAAGCGTACTGAAATTGCCCGACTTCATTACTAAATTTGTATGAGTAATTTTTTGTTTAAATAAAATAAAATATCACAAAATTTAATGGAGATATTTAAAGCATTGTGATTCAGTATTTTGGTGCAAAATAATGAATCCTTCTGCAATGTCAGAATATAGTAAAATATTTTATATTTCTTATATATTTTTCAGATTTGTGATAATGTGATTGCGACGGATAAACCCATCATTATCTGCTTCAAGAAACCATTGAAGAAGGAGGAGTCTTAGCTTTTTGAAGTCTGTGATAGTGTCCTGTTTGGGCGTGAAGAAAATCTATTGTTTTGATATTCTAACTTTCTTCTCTGATTACCAAAATAAATTGTTCATTATAATACCTTGAGAGTGTGATTAGTAATCTTTTTAATTATGTTAAAGATGATTTCGGTGTGATTCAACACTAGATTTACCAAGCAGTCATTTTGACTGGTTTTTACTCTTCAAATATTTGTATCTCATTAATTGTTATTGGTTATTGGTAGATTTCATTGTTAATATAACTAAAATACCTAGTTATGAGATACAAATGTTTGAAGAGTAAAAAGCAGTCAAAATGACTGTATGGTAGTTCTGGAGTTAAAACTATTGTGTATTTGTCGTTAAGTTGGCAATATGTCAACTGTGACCATTTCCTCAGATTTTGCTCAATGTATCTACTAGTTATTATTTAATACTAACTTTTTTTCTGTGATTTAGTTTATTAAACCATTGCTACTGTCCAACCTTTATTAATAATATCAATGTTCCTGAAACTCTATGACAATAATCTAGTTAAGAATATATATAGGTGAAATATGAAGATATTGATTCCGTCCTCTACCTCTTAATATATTTCATTGATATTGCAATTAAACACATTTTTCAGTAATTAGAAATTACTGAAATTAAGCTTAAGGACCCTCACTGTTTCTAGTCACTTGCCTAGCACTGTATTTGTTATAAAGTTGTCTGTGATCCATTAAAATACATCCATTAATATGTTAATGTCCTTGAAATTATTTTCCTTACATGGATATCCATTGATGTTGGAAGATTATTGTCCTCATGGGCTCTATCCTGAAGCTGTCTGTGGTGAATGGAAGAGAAGGGGGGCGGCGTCCCTTACTGATGTAATTTGGATTATATATTCTTTTTTTCATTTTTACCATGTTTATCATTTTTTTAACGCTATTTGCAGTTTAAGAGGATAGCGCTAAGGTTATGCTCTTTCGATCCCCAAACCCACATGTCTGGTCATTACAGTATACCGAAGTGTGCAGTACAACAAACTAGCAGATACAACAAACTACATAACGGCCATGTATGTTGAGAATTCCAAAGTAATAGTCATTTATTTCTTGTCATCTTTGAGTTTTTCAGGCTAATCTTCATATATTTAAATGTAAATGAAGATTATTTTGAAGCTCAACATTAATGGCTGTTTTTTTGCAGTTTGTTGTTTCCGCTAGTTAGTTGTACTGCACACTTTATGATCGTTTAAAGACCATGCGTTGAGGGCGGCACGTTCCCCGATACACATATTAGTAGGATTGTGTAAGATTTGAAAGTAGGATCGAAGATTGTTCTGCACTGCATAAATGGGGTTCCTTTGATGATAGTTGTGGAGAGCAAGTATAGCGCTATAATCTTGTAGAGCTTCGTAAAAGTTTTTGAAATTTGTATTGCTGTACTTCATTGTGACAATAGTGTAGCATCATTCACCAGAAATAAAAAATATTGTAATACTGGTAAAATAAAATTCTTAGTGGAGATAGATAAGACTTTATAACATGGAACGGGAATTTGAGGAATACTAGGTGGGCGACGGAACTCTATTTTGTAATCCTTGTGAGAAAGAGGTAGTAGGCTATATGTTTAATGGTGGGATTCAAACTGTAGCAACCAGTGCGAACTTCTTGGAACCCACCTATGACTTAGGATGGAGAATCATGTCTGCTGTGACATACATGTGTCAGAAGACTGAAAAGAGTTAAATTACGAAAATGTGGTTAATGAAAACGGAACTACAAAAACATAGTAAAAGTCTAATAAAAGATAACGACAAATAAGTGACTGTTGTACGATAATTACTATTAAATTAAAAATAAAATATCCGGACCGTGTTCAGTGATGTAGCTGCTCAGTAAAATGCGTTTTATATCAAGTTCTTCACAAGTTTAATACGCACTCCGATAACAGAAGTATATGCACACTGCGCTGTCTGCAGTCAAAAGCATGTATGTTAGTACATGTCCAATCAACGATTTGAAAAAAATGTATGTTTTTTATTCATATGATTATGCAGATTTCTCTTGAAAAAGGTAATCCAGGATCATATTTTTAGGAACCGGTTCGCGCGAAAATAATGAATGATTATTTCATTATAATTGAATTCGTCTGCGTCCAAGAAAAACGAAACTGAAGTCATCAAGCAAGCATTTAACGCCATTATTTCTGAAGGTATGACTTCAATCCTTTTTAGAGCATGTCGTAAGAATATTTTCTCAATACAATAAAATTTAAGCTGATAACAAGAATATTCAGCTTTGAAACCTCTAATAGTATAATGTTATATAATCAAGTGTAATAATAATTATGTGTAATCTTGTAAGGTTTTGTAGACTCAGCGTTAAAAATATTTTATTAAACTCAAGCTTTCAAATTGATTATCCTATTCATCATCAGGAGAAGTACCTACATAAATTAAAAATTTAAGTGCAACTGGTAATTATTTTATTTTTTCATTATTTGCTCTATTACTCCAGTTGAAGAACTTATGTAAAAGTTATGTTACTAAAGTACATGTTAAATCTCTGCATATGCAAAATGCAATGCATATAATGAAATGCATATGCATGAAACAAAATACATATGCATGAAACTAAATGCATATTCATAGAAATATATTCATAGGCAAAGTATTGAATGCATATAAATTATATGTGCCCAAACTTCAAGTGCATAGGCCATAGTATCAGAAGCCTTACCATAACTTTCTTGAGGATATATTAGGTATAGTTCAAATGGAAGGAATTATTTTAAGTGCGTAACCATTAATTGTAGACCTTATATTATCAAACTATATACCAACCATCTAATTATTATGATCATTATTAGTTGCATATCAGTTATGTACAATTAGTTAGAAAATATGTATATATTTCAACAGTATGTTAGGTATATTAATTCATTATTTCAGAAATTTTGTATGTAAATAAAGTGTTATTTTCATTTACAATTTTTGGATGCATTCTTACATTAAAAAATTAATCATTTTTTCAAAGTATTTTGAATCATCTAATAGATACTTATATTTTTTACACAAAACATGCAAGTCATTTATTGTAAAAATCCATAGTAAATAGAAATAACAGTAATTCAATAATATATTTGAATTTACCTCCCATAATTGATGTCGTGATATTAGTACTTATCCTCAAGGTCCTCTATGACGTAGTTCCAAATTATCATTATTTCAGCCAGTTTCAAACTAGCCAACATTATAGAGATCCAAACAGCAATTTTTTAAAGTTCTATTCAAATTACTCATCATCTTTTGTACCGTGTCTCGTATTTACCGTTACTTTCTGACTTCCTGGTGTATTACTCGTAGACTGAGGTCACAAGAGGTATTTCGGTGACCTACCAAGGCTAGGTACTACGATGACCTATGTAGGAACTATGCAACCTATCCACCTAGGTATTATGTAAACTACCAAGGTATTATGCAACCTTCCTAGATACCACGATGACATACCTAGGTACTATGCAACCTAGTTAGGTACTCTGCAACCTATTCGAGAGAAATGGAGTTAGGTACTGCAGAACATGAATAAAGTTATTGTTTAAGAATGATTGATTCGTGATTAAATCCTTATTGACATTCATTACTTGATTTATTTCCGAAATAAATATTGTGAACAAATTATGGTAAAAACTACTAACGGGATGGAAAAAAATGGGTAGATAATAAAATATTTTTCATACGCGGACGTCAACGCACACGCGCAGTAACAATAGTAATTTTGTCTAATGCTGTTGCCAACATTTTCGCCCATCAATCTACGAGAGGTCATGTCACATAATATGCAACGTGACCTTCAAATGCTATTGTGACCAGGAGTTCCAGTGTTGAAAAAATGGCAGTCATTACTCATTAGTGTGCTAAGCTCGCCAGAAACAATGTAATGGCGAGGCGGTTAGTTAGGTACCTAATTAGTTACGGGATTTATAGTATCTGCTCACAGTTACTTGTTTAAATGTAATTAATGGTTGTAATTAAATTGAGTTGAATTAGTTTAAAGTTCTCAAATTAGTGTAGGTGCAAGGAGAGCTTTTGAACCACTTATAAATCACTTAAATTGGCAATAAAAATGCTAATTCCTAACCATTTTCTGCAAAGGTACCGAGTCACGTTTGCAGAAATGGAAAATCCCTCAATATATTAATGCGTCACTTGAAATATTTTACTATGGAACAAAATAAACACAATTTAAAATAGTTTGAAAAATATATAAATTGATGATTTGATAAATATTAATATTGTTTATCCTGTAGCGAAAATTTATCCAGGTATGCAAATTCGATTTAATTTAAAAACGTACGGAAAATATGCATTCTTAGATTTTATATCTATTTAAACAATTATATGACATAATGGTAGAATGTGGCCTAGAGTTATTTTTGGTCAGTAGTCCGACGCTCCACTAGTCCGACACCCCATTAGTCCGACGCCCCATTAGTCCGACGCCCCATTAGTCCGACACCCCATTAGTCCGACAACCCATTAGTCCGACAACCCATTAGTCCGACACTTTTGTAGTTTATTGCTGATTTACCATAAACTATATGTATATCGGGGGTCGTGCCGCCCCCCGAACCCCCATGAAAGGTCATTATACAATCATGAACTGTGCAGTACAACAAACTAGCGGATACAACAAACTACATTAAATGATGAAATCAAGTGAGGGATTGCATCGTACTAATTAATATTAGAAATAAAGTAAAGTAAAAGAGTAATACAAAATTTTAAAAATGGAAATTTATTTTATTATTTAGATTAAATATTAATTGAGTATACATATTAAATCTTATTTTAATCAAAAAATAAAATAAAAAGTAACACAGAAAGATGCAACTGTGGGGCGTCGGACTAGTGGTACGTCCCCCCTATGATGAGGTACCTACTATGTTCTGAACATATTTGGACTTGTTCTGAACATATTTGGACTTGTTCTGAACATGTTTGGACTTGTTCTGAACATATTTGAACTCGTTCTGAACATATTTGAACTCGTTCTGAACATGTTTGAACTTGTTATAAACATATTTGAACATGTTCGTTCTGTTTTTTTAACTAGTTCAAATGAGTACTTTCCAGATCTCCACAAATATATGTTCATGAGCTAATTTATTCATATTTCATTGTACCAAGTTGTACATTTTAATAATTACCATGTGCATTATACATATTTAATTATGCATGCACTCGTCTTATTTTTTCTAATCTAGGATTCTTTAAGTTTTTGCAGGATTAACTATTAAAAGTTTGGAGTTAAATATGAAAGTCAAAAAGAACAGCTTTTAATTTGTCAACAATTATAATTATTTTTATTGTTCAGAAAATAGGGATTAAAAAGTTCATTTACATTTGAAAGGATAAAATGTTCGCGAAATTAATTATAATTCAGTTAGATTATCTATGTATAGCTTTTATTATATATAATTAAATATAAATACATTTTTAAAATCATCTTTTCCTATAAAATGAAACACATGAAAAAAAAAAACGAATACGGAACTGAATTTCTAAAATTAACTCTAAGAAACCATTAATATAATAAAGAAGCATTCATATGAACAATTATCACAATAAATGAATCATTTCAATTAGCATTGTCTCTTAGACTGTTCTAGGTATATATTCCCAGGTTATTATATATACCGTATTGGCATGGTGATGTTTGTAGCTATTAAAGAACGTATATATCGTAAAGCTTATTATTCAGCCAAGAAACGTATACATTTGTTATTGAACCTATAATTTTAATAATGAAACCTTCCTTCACTACGCACTTTATTCACAACAATAAATAAATAAAAAATGAATGAATCATAAATGAAAATCTTTATTGAAGAAAAAAGTAATGGATATAACAATGATACCTGGCATATAATAAAGAAAAATACATTTGAAGAATGTGATGGTAGTTTATTGTTGTTTTAACCCTCCATGGTGCACTTTATTTACAACTATTGGTGGTTGTTTTAACCCTCCATGGTGCACTTTATTTACAACTATTGGTGGTTGTTTTAACTCTTCACTGTGCACTTTATTTACAACTATTGGTGGTTGTTTTAACTCTTCACTGTGCACTTTATTTACAACTATTGGTGGTTGTTTTAACTCTTCACTGTGCACTTTATTTACAACTATTGGTGGTTGTTTTAACCCTCCATGGTGCACTTTATTTACAACTATTGGTGGTTGTTTTAACTCTTCACTGTGCACTTTATTTACAACTATTGGTGGTTGTTTTAACTCTTCACTGTGCACTTTATTTACAACTATTGGTGGTTGTTTTAACTCTTCACTGTGCACTTTATTTACAACTATTGGTGGTTGTTTTAACTCTTCACTGTGCACTTTATTTACAACTATTGGTGGTTGTTTTAACTCTTCACTGTGCACTTTATTCACGCCAGAAGAAGCAGACCTTCTTTAAATAATTATTAATAATAATTTCTAAATTGTTTGGGTTTTCCATATATAGCTTAAACTGCGAAAAAAATATAAATAAACTTTATGCACCACGCACATATTGCATTACATACATCCGGAATATTTCTTGTAATTCAAATACTATTAGAAGTATCAATATGGTCATAAAATTTGCATTTAACTATAAGGTCTTCTTCCATTATGTTTTGCCCAAATCCTAATTGCATTAATAATGACATAATGTTTATCTTTTGAAGCGTACATTCATCAGTTTTTAGACATGACATAACCTGATGTGGAGACCGGTCACCCTTGCAGTATATCCTACCATTCAGTATACCCACTTTGCAGCCAGAATGTAGGAACTGGTAAAATGTTCTGCAAGAATATACTCTATTTAGGCTTCTGGTCTCAGTAACATATACGTGTAAATATAGAATGAAATTAAGGATTATTCACACAGAAAATATTAAAAATGTCCCATATTCTGCAGACTGGCCTAGCAGTATACTCATTCTTACACTATACCCTACCTTACAGTATATCATACCTTACAGTATATCATAACTTGCAGTATACCCTATCTTACAGTATATCCTATCTTAGAGTATACCCTACCTTACAGTATATCCTACCTAGCAGTATACCCTACCTAGCAGTATACCCTATCTTGCAGTATACCCTATCTTGCAGTATACCCTATCTTGCAGCATACTCTATCTTGCAGTATAACCTATCTTGCAGTATACCCTATCTTGCAGTATACCCTATCTTACAGTATACCCTATCTTGCAGTATACCATACCTTACAGTATACCATACCTTACAGTATATCCTACCTAGCAGTATACCCTATCTTGCAGTATACCCTATCTTGCAGTATACCCTATCTTGCAGCATACTCTATCTTGCAGTATAACCTATCTTACAGTATACCCTATCTTGCAGTATACCCTATCTTGCAGTATACCCTATCTTACAGTATATCCTATCTTGCAGTATACCCTATCTTGCAGTATACCCTATCTTACAGTATATCCTATCTTGCAGTATACCCTATCTTGCAGTATACCCTATCTTGCAGTATACCCTATCTTGCAGTATACCCTATCTTACAGTATATCCTATCTTGCAGTATACCCTATCTTGCAGTATACCCTATCTTGCAGTATACCCTATCTTGCAGTATACCCTATCTTGCAGTATACCCTATCTTGCAGCATACTCTATCTTGCAGTATAACCTATCTTGCAGTATACCCTATCTTGCAGTATACCCTATCTTACAGTATACCCTATCTTGCAGTATACCATACCTTACAGTATACCATACCTTACAATATATCCTATCTTACAGTATATCCTACATTGCAGTATACCCTACCTTGC
Organism: Caprella mutica; assembly: GCA_947561585.1. Lineage (NCBI taxonomy): Eukaryota > Metazoa > Arthropoda > Malacostraca > Amphipoda > Caprellidae > Caprella > Caprella mutica. Next base: position 72,892 of record CANNZV010002538.1, read on the forward strand.
AGTATACCCTATCTTGCAGTATACCCTATCTTGGAGTATACACTACCTTGCAGTATACCATATATTGCAGTATACCCTACCTTGCAGTATACCCTACCTTGCAGTATACCCTACATTGAAGTATACCCTACCTTGCAGTATACCCTATCTTGCAGTATACCCTATCTTGCAGTATACCCTATCTTGCAGTATACCCTACCTTGCAGTATACCCTACCTTGCAGTATACCCTACCTTGCAGTATACCCTATCTTGCAGTATACCCTACCTTGCAGTATACCCTACCTTGCAGTATCCCTACCTTGCCTGCTCTCAGGGTCAGCAAGAATGACCTTGAGTATCTCAGGAGAGCCTATAAGAGTGCCGGTGTCAAAGAATATCGTCAATGCGTCTCTTGTTCTTCACTCAAAATGGTGAGACTCGTGATTGTTCTGATAAAAATAGTAACTAGCGATTTAGTTAGCAGTGTCACGACTGCTTTTGATAGACCGATCGTTAAAATGTGGATTTGTGATGGAAAGATAAAATTTAATCGTTTGAAGTTTTTGGTACACTATAAATACAGGGTAGTTCTCTAATTCAGGACTCTAAATTCACTATAGAGGAGTCCATTATAGAGGAGTACTGCTGTAATAATTATGCCTAATTGAGTAATATAATTTTCTCCATGTTCATCAGGTTCGTTTGGTGCTCTGTACAGCTTTGTTAGTGTCGGTGGTGTCCGTCAGTGGGGGTAAGACAACTGTTAAGATATTATCAAATTATTACCTGAATTTAAGAAGTAGAACTCTATTGCTAACACATTTTCTCTCTTTTTTTTTGCAGGCGGAGGTTACGGTTGTAAGTGCTTTGAAATTTAATGAATGAATGATAATTGAATGACTTATATAAATGAAATTAATGAACTAGGTAACTTTGTTGGTAAATTGTGATCTCTATTTTACAGCTAGTGGATTTGGTGGTGGCGGACAGAGTTTTGGAGGCAGCTACAGTAGAGGAGGGGGAGGAGGATTTGGTGGTGGTGGCTATGGCGGATACGGTGGAGGAAATAGAGTAATGATGAGTAGCGGATTCAGCAAAGGAGGAAACTTCGGTGGAGGAGGATTTAGTGGAGGATACGGTGGAGGAAATAGAGTCATGATGACTAGCGGATTCAGCAAAGGAGGAAACTTCGGTGGAGGAGGATTTAGTGGTGGATACGGTGGAGGACAGAGAATGGTTATGTCAAGAGGCAGTTTTGGAGGTGGATATGGTGGAGGTAGAGTTATGAGCTATGGTGGAGGAAGAAGATCAGGAGGTGGATTCAGACGCATGGGAGGAGGAGGAAAAGGCAAGGGAGGCGGTGGTTTTAGACGCATGGGAGGTGGTGGATACAGACGCAGTAGTGGTGGAAAAGGCAAAGGAGGTGGTGGATTCAGACGTATGGGAGGTGGAAAAGGCAAAGGAGGTGGAGGATATAGACGCAGAAGTAGTGGAAAAGGCAAGGGAGGTGGAGGATTTAGACGTATGGGAGGTGGTGGTTATGGAAGAAGGTAAGTCAATTCGGTAAATTTATGGTGATGCTAAAAATATTTAAATGTTCGGGTACGGAGAGAAATATTTACACTATCAAAGCAACTTTTCTTATTTCGACACTTTCTGAAAGGACATCTCAATAATGAAGATGTAACTGAAAACTTTATTTGATAATATCAACACCTATCTAATATTAATTGTGCTTAAATAGGCATAGATAATATTAAATAAGTTTCTGTGATTGTTCGCCAACCTCATAGTTCCTCAAAAATAATGTTTAGGTTCACATTCAGTTTTCCCGCCAAATCTCAATAGGCGTCAGTGTGTACCTACTCTTGGTTTCACATTTTCAAAATAGCTTCCTTCTTTATTAGTAAGATGTCTTTGCTTTGTGTACTGAATTATATAGAAATATTGTTGGATTTTTTTCATATGAATTGCTAGTTACACCAATAAATTGAATATAGTTATTCTTATTAATCAGTTACTTTGTCTTTTTCAGATGGTAGTCAAACTTCATGGTGAACATAATGGTTTATCACTCGTAGTTATTTTATTATTAAACGAACAAAATATATTATTAAATTATATTGTGTTTTATTATCTTCAAAAAAATATCATTAATGCGGAAAAAAAACTTAATGGAAGTTTTAATATTTTCGTTTTTCAATATTCCTTTTTTCCAAAACTCAAATTTGAAATCAATTAAAAACAATAATCTAAAAAAAGATATTAAATTCTATGTTCTAGAAATATTCCCAGTCTTATCAAGTTTTTGATACGATTTGAAAATGTATTCAGTATAAAAAGAGCCTCCATGATATATCTCAAAAACATTAAATTCAGATTATCCACTGACCTAATTAGAGTATATATGGGGTTCACCAATGCATTATACTTGGCCCTTTTCTTTTCAACATGTTTCTCAATTATAGATTGGTATAATAGTATCAATTTTGATGATTATTACATTGCTATTTTGTATCTTTATATTTATATATTGTGTTATTATTTATCGAAGCATACATACTAATAACAAAATTTTGTTCAAAATGGCATAAATCCCAATAATAATGGGTATGTAAGATTGAATAACCTTTGGTTGTAATAATCGAAAAATATGGCCAATTGCATAAATGTATATATTGGTATGAAATATTAATTAATTGGATCATTGAGGATGTTGTAATAAAAATGGAAACTAATTATTAATAACTAAATAGTCATTAAAACTTTTATAACCATAATTACACTTATTACAGATAAAAAAAAGTTAGGTATGTTTCGAGTGGGGTACGGTCAAGAGCCCCCCCCCCCCCCCGGTCACGAGCCCCCCCCCCCCCTCTCTCTGTTTTTTAATCCTTATTTACCAGTTAAATAAATGAGGAACTACTTAGATAGAAATGACTGAGAGTTGCTAATGAAGTTTGTTGTATCCGCTAGTTTGTTTTACTGCACACTCCATGATTGTTTATTGACCTAGCAGGGGGGTATACATATATTTTAAGTTCAATCAGTAATAAACTACAAAAGTGTCAATAAGGATTAAATAATATAGGTAAATAAGGATTAAAAAACAGGGGGGGGGGGCTCATCTCATGACCGGGGTGGGGGCTCTTGACGGGGGAGGGGTGGGGGGGCTTATGACCTACACCTGTTTCGAGGGCTAAAAATCTATCGATTCAGAAGGAAATTAATTAATACCAATATATTTTTGCAGCGAAATAAGGGCTTTAAAGGGAATACTTTTAAACCCCTCAATATATTAGTTCCACAGGCTACTCTCTTTTTTATTAAAAGATCATACTTTTGATTGTAATGTAAATTATGTAAAAATACCTAATAATTTAAAAAGTAACACAGCTCAAAAATTGTCGCAAGATGCTTTACAATAGTTGAGTAAGGTCACTAAAATGGGGATATATTTTGTTTTTGGTCCTATATTTTTGTTAGGACAATTTATCCCCTTAGAAAGTCTGAACATTTAAAAAAAGTTATTACCAACTATATTTGTAAAAAAAACAGCTATTTTGAATAACCATTAAAAGTGTCAAATAAAAAAAACAGTAAAAAATGGGAAGTTTTGCTTGAATGGTTCAAAGATTATGATGCTAAAAATTAGGCGTTCCCATTTTTTTGTCCAATCCCAGTATTTATTACATTACGATATGATAGCTAACTAATGGAAAAGATACATTCTTCATATAGCAGTGAAACCATTTAAAACCATGTACTATTAAATCAAGCAGAAATTAGATAAACTCCATCGCACTGGCTTGTAGGACTATCTGTTCAAAGAATAAAACATTCTTTGTAAGATCTGCATATAGGTTCACTGGTACGAACCACCAACTAAGAATTCGCATCACGACTTCTTTTTTTAGAGGGACACAAAGCAACCACTCATGTCTTGAAGATATAAAGTGAAGCGATGGGTAGGACATGGTAGTGTCACCAGAAAGGGACGAGAAGATGGTGAGTGATGGGGATCGGTAAATGAAGGATTGAATGCTAAATTCAAATAATTTTTCTTTCTTTCATGAGAGTTGCTAATTTAGCCTCTCTTCATTTCAGATTCGCGTTTTGTTTCTCGTGCTACTGAGTGTTGCCATTGCGACGTCAGCATGGAATGGTAAGGAACATTGATAGGCTTCTGACAATATGCTTTAAAATCATAGCTCCCGGAAATATCATAGACGGAGAGAATTAAAGTGACAATATGCTTTATAAATCATAGAGAATATTATAGACGGAGATAATTAAAGAGTATTGAATGGTTCTACACCAGCGGTATATAGTATTCGATACCATTTCATACGTAGTCTGTGATATTCTTAAGATCTATGATTTTAAAAGCATATTGTCGTAACCCTAATTATAATCATGGACAAATGAAATGCACACTCTTAAGTTATTCACTATTTGTGTTATTTCTTTTATGTGTGTATAGGTAATATTTAATGCATATAAATTCACACGCTATTGTTAATGTTTTTAAGGTTTTCATAGGAAATATTTCAATGATTCATTCTTTTTGTTTCAGATGATAAATCAGGAGGTATTTTGGGGCATAATGGTGAGGTTACTGAAAATAATGCTATACAGTCTTAAGATACTGTCAATGTTTGAACTAAAACTAATTTAGAATATATAAAATTACATGATTTGCATTTACTTAGTACCTACAGTAGAGCTCCTCTATAATGTATGTAGTGTCCTTAATGAGGAATCTTTGACTGTGCTACGATTCATTTATTCATCTATTTGTTATTAGAATAAACAACACTATTAATGAATCATGATAATTGCAATTATCATTCATTATCATCTCTTCATTTTCCTCTTTTATTATTTTACTAAAACTTTACACCGCGATAGGTGATTTATACAATACTTGATGAACAAATTATAAAACTGCAGTGTGTATTTTTTTGACAACTGCGTTTAGTTTAATTTATATCAATTAATATTCCTTAATTATAATGAATATTTTCAGCATTTGGAACCGGAAGGTTTGCTCCAGATTATGGTGCAAAGAGGACAATTAATGGACTGCATAATAGCTGGAACAGAGGACCTGGCTTTCGACCATCCGTGACTTCAAATCAACAGCAATTGACTCGAGACGTCCCTGGGAGATTTGGGGCATCGCACTTGAACCATGGAATCAATGGCGGTCAGTCAAGACACCAAAATTATCAGGCGCTAGGCTTCGCATCACAAGGATTCGTACCTCAACAATCATTAGTGAAATTTCCAAACAAACATTTTGGTAACAACCAGAAAACGCCTTTCGGGCATAACCAGCAGCAACCTTTAGGGCATAACCAGCAGCAACCTTTAGGGCATAACCAGCAGCAACCTTTAGGGCATAACCAGCAGCAACCTTTAGGGCATAACCAGCAGCAACCTTTAGGGCATAACCAGCAGCAACCTTTTGGGAATAACCAGCAGCAACCTTTTGGGAATAACCAGCAGCAACCTTTTGGGAATAATCAGCAGCAACCTTTTGGGAATAATCAGCAGCAACCTTTTGGGAATAATCAGCAGCAACCTCATGGGAACAATCAGCAACAGCAACCTTTTGGGAACAATCAACAGCAGCAATCTTTTGGGAATAATCAGCGACAGCAGCAACCTTTTGGAATCAACCAACATCAACCTCTTAGGGAAAACCAGCAGCAGCAGCAACCTTTCGGGAACTATCAGCAGCAACCTTTTGGAAATAATCAGCAGCAGCAACCTTTCGGGAGATATCAGCAGCAACCTTTCGGGAATAATCAGCAGCAACCATTAGGGAATAACTTGCAGCAGCGGCAACCTTTCGGGAACAATCAGCAGCGGCAACCTTTTGGAAAATAATCAACAATACTTTTGGAACTATAATAATCATCTAGACACACTTATTTTAAATCATGTTGCTATATGTATAGGTACAGCCGTACTGAGTATAGGTATGGCGTTTTTATATTTTTTTAAATGGTCTTAATATCAAAGTTTTAAACTTAAGGAATAAATTTCCGTTTCAATAGCAGTAATCTACTTTAAATAGGTATATACTATTTATAAGTATGAAATAAAATTTGTAGCTAATTTACTAGAATTCTGTTTTCCTCATCGGTGTTTTTAATTTAGATTAGGTTTCTTCGGTAATCTTAGTTTCAACCCTTTAATGACATGCGTGATCTTATGATCAAGCAAAATTACTCATATTATAAAGCTCTGTCATTTTTAAATGAACAATATTTCTGTACCAAACTTGTCATGGACATGTTAAGTATAACCCCCACTAGATGTTTATGCAATCATTCAGTAATTTCCTTTAGGTTATAGGATTTGGCAGCATTTAATTTGATGACCTAAAATTCATGGCATCCTTACAAAACTTTTTCTGTAAAAAGGTGAGACCATTCAAACAGGTTCATTTCATCGACCTGAAATTTACATGGATTATTTAATACAAATTAAAGAATGTAGGAAATGAATGATTAGTCTTTACAATTACAAATATTTATATTACTGTATTGCAATTTGCGTGATCACATGAATCACAACTTTTTATTCAGCAACTAAGCTGTGAATGAACATACGAACTATTTTTTTTTTAATTCTTCTAACCTCGTTAAAGATAGGGGAAGATGGTCATCAATGGGACACTGGGAACAATGGGACATGCCCAATAACTTTTTTATTTGAGGGTAATTTTTGCATTCAACGGTTAGGGTGCAGTCAGCTCTGCTTAAAAACGAAAACATGTTTTAGAGGTGGGAAAACTAAATTTTTCGTACTCTGTTTCAATTGTTATAAATTTGTTAATTTAGCATATATTGCTTACGGCATTTTTATATAATATTAAATAATATGTAAAATATGATCGTATGAAAGGATTGCCTTTATACTTTTGTAGTTGAACCACTATATACTCATATGTTTTCAAAATGGCGTCATGGTGATCATTGGGACATCAAATTTGGTGAACAATAAGACAGTGACATATTGTCAACCAAACTGTCTAGTTATTCCATATGAATCAATAAATATCTATTCCTGATACAATAACGTGAACTGTAGCTTCAGGGCTTCTAGTATAAACAGAGCTTCCAGCTGAAGTGGGACTTTCGACCATGATCAAGGGCCTTACCAATCTGAGGTCATCACAAACCACAGCATATAAAACAAATTTCTCATAATAAAAGAAAAAGACGCAGTATGTTTGAACCGGATACACCTATAAAGTATCCGTAGATGGCCTGTAAACTCTTGTTCTTGGTCTGGTACATAACTCTTAATCTAACTGATCCATTCGTCTGAAGAAGTGGACGAAGATTTGCTACTTGATGAACTTAAACCTGTACGGAAAATGTTGGAAATGAGGTTTATGTTCTTTTACAGTTTGATGAGACTTCTAAAACGTATTCTGTTGATGTAATTTACTAATCCAAAAGATGGATACGAAATATTGATGTAAGGGGAAGATTCAAGTGCAATGAGTCTCATTTTTCAAATGTTCCTGACATGGAATCGGTAAAGCTGGAGGTCATTAAACTGATATTGTATGGACCAACTAAGTGTGGGACAACATAAAGAGATAATACGGATATGAAATTCGACTATAACCTCAACAATATAATAGTTAAATAAATGAACTGTCCTATCGTTCACCAGGGCATGTTCCATTGTTCACCAGTGCTGGTATACAATGGGACAATTTTTATTTTTTTCCAGTCAACAGAAAATGTGATAGCATTCTAGTTAGTTTCATTTTATAAAGGAATATGTATATTACGTATGGTTTTTTTGTTGTTCATATTTTGCTCATAGTAAATGAAATAGGCTATCTATCTTTTTTCCCATTGATGACCACCTTCCCCAAACTCACAAGAGGATTCATCAAAATCGGAGACCTAAAATTTCATCTGGTCATTAAAAGGTTTAATATTATTAGGTACACACAGAGTTTTATAATTTTATTTTGCTAATATTGCCTCAATTTATACCTGACTTTAGCTGCCTCAAGGAATTAATAAATTTTTACATTAAATAGAAAATGATAACCATTGCTCAGTGCCTAGTTTTAAAAAAACGCGGTTCTCAAAAGTTTATATATTCAGGTCATTTTAGTTGGTCTTTTTTTTATCTCCGATGTTAGGTACGCTTTCGAGTCTTAAAAGTGAATCAATTTAATGAAGAAGCTCAATAAATCGTAAGTAAATATAAATTCTAAGTACAAAATATTCAATCCTCCATAGTGTATAGAAAAATTTTTGGGTAGCTACTCTAAATTAGATAGTATTACCAAAAATACTATAATACCTAAATCTTTGGTATTACCGTGTTACCCAGTTCAATTTTGCAATCTTTCTTGTTATCTCTATTTTGGTTTGTGCACGGCCTTATAGTTATTAGATTCGGACTATAAAAAATCGTTATTTTTCAAGTAAATTTTCAGTTGCAATCAGCCACAATGAAGCCAGGTCATTATTTTTCACCAAAATTGGCATACTAATTGACAGTGAAACTATGAAGGAATAAAAAAAAAATCATTCATGTATCAATTTATTAAAAAAATATACCCATACAATTTGAACATAATTGGGCATATCTGAATTTTTAAATAGATACCTAACAGTTTAAGTTTCCACATATCTTGTAGCTAACTTATGTTTTTTAGTGAATTTTTCTATTAAAGATAATATATTTACCTATAGTTTTAGGAAAATATATACCTACCTAAGTACGTGTTTGTTAAACATATAACTATAATTTAAAAAATGCTACCTATTGCTATGATCTATTTAGAATAACTTACAATTGATATGATTGTAGGAGTGTGAATAAATCAACTTATATTAAATAGATATCAATATTTGTGTAAATGCCTTCTCGAATTGCGACTTGACTGGAAAAACTTATCAAGTGTCGCAATAGAAAATCAAGATGGCGTCAAATGATGGTTGCAAGAACCAAACCTTAGTTATTTTGTGGAATGCAAGTTAGGAAAGTATTACAAAAATGATGCAATAAAGTTTAAGTACAGAAAACATTTTCCCTGACTAGGTACAGACTTGTGATTTTGTATCTAGTTCCTTGCAATGGAAACACGCTAGGTTAAGTACTATGAGTTATCGGAAAGTTAAATAACAATTATATACTTTTTTTCGGGTCGAAAATGTGGAAGCAGCCGATAACTCTGAACCTATCTTTCTTAGTTACCTTTCTGAGACGAAGCCAAAAGAGAGCAGCTAATCTTTCGCCTCAGACTGCGTCAGTACCTGTCACCAATGAGAAAAAAGGTGATAGTAGTAGCTACAAAAATGTTATACTACATAATAAAGATGCACCACTCACGAAAATTTCTGATTTAAAAAAAAGCCATTTAGATTTGAAAGTGGGAACTAAAGCAACAACAACATTTGATCACTTTGGTGTTGATCAAAACATAAGAAATATGGGATTAATTCTATAACACCATCCACATATCCTTAATATGTATATATTAAGAGCTACTACCTGAATACTGAAACTTTCAATGTTTTTATCAACATTCTGAAGTTCCCGCTTTCAAATCCAGATGGCGCCACAACGCACTTTCAAAACACTAATTTCCTAGAGTGGTGTATCTTACTGTAGTATAGTATGTTTGGTAGCTACAAACATCAATGGAAATACTTTAAATGCATAAGAATTTGATAATTTGAATCTAGCTTGTAAAGAACCAAATGTTCTGTGTAATGTAAGACCATTACACACGCAGATTTTTTTAAAGTCTTTCCACCAGACTTTTTGTAAGCTCCTCCTACTTTTTCCACGAGACTTTTGAACCTGCAGGTATCATGGATTCCAACTAAAATAAATAATTATTATATCTTTTTTTCTTATATGATTAAAGTCTCGAAGAAGAAGCAGGAGGAGCTTAGCAAAAAGTCTGGTGAAAAGACTTTAAAAACCCTACGTGAGTACAGCCCTTTAGAAGACCGAAAGTTGCTCCGATTTAATATCAATTAAATGCATCGCTTCAAATATCAACTAAATAATATTTAAAATATAACTGTTCGTAGCCTTCTGTCCTCATATGCTAGCTATTGTATAAACTTAATCTGTATCGAAATATCAGATTCTCTCCAATTAAAAATATTTTCCCCATATTTGATTTTCATAAAAATAAGTTTTTAATTTACAGAGTTTGAAATACGCCTGGTACTAAAATTGTAAAATTTAAATTCCCTTCAGAATCAGCCAAAAACAAAAATAGTATCTCTTTTATCCAGGTGTTTCTCACACATAGCTATATATAAAATAAATCTAGGTTCATTTGCCCATCATTGGTCAACTTCATTTCCCCCCAAAATTGAGAAAATCCAATATTTTCGATAAGTTTTCCAGGAGTGAATTTCGAGAATAAGAATACAAAAACTTCAATTTATCTAAATTCGAAAACCAATTAAAGATAGTGTCTGATCAACTTCTAATAAATTTATGAATTACAAAAAGTAGTCTGCTAACCACGTATCGATGAATGGACAACCTCTAGCCATTTCAATAGGAAGAATAATGAATTACTTTTTCTACTAATATCCAGTTAGGATAGACTTAACCAAATTAGACTCCATTAATTCAACAAAACTAGGTCTTATTAAGTTGTCCACCAATTCTTATTCCATTCGTGATTCTTTAGAATCGAACTGAAAGTAAAGGACCATTTTTTTTAAACCCCTCTATTTTTAATAAAAACAAGAAAAGTGGATCCTGCACTACGTTACTAAGTTTGAAACAAATTTTTTTAAGAATCACCTGAGTTGTCGAGTCTTCCAGTCACTCTATCACTAGAGAAGTAATTCCAATCACAACATCAATCAAATAAATCAGCTATGGCAGATACACAGCATGTGAACATGTTCATAACTTTTAAACTCAAGACATTGTGCTTAGGGTGGCCGGAAATTTCGGTCTCCGAATTAAAAATGGCCTCTCAACATAAATGATAGTTATGTACTTTGTTGCATCCGCTAGTTTGTTGCAATGCACACTTCAGGATTGTTTACCGACCTGGCACGCCCCCCTTATACATCCATCTAACTTAATTTGCATTTATACCTCTGACCAAATTTTCCGCTGAGATCTCATGTTGAATAAATGTCAAAATTACTAATGTTTCGTATCATTATGTCGTGAATACATTACGCACTCTAGTATTCATAATTTCAATTTTTTTATTATTGTTCTTTAATAAAATCAATATAAAATGAGACCGAATTTTCCTAGAACCAGTGTTCAGTCATCAGCTGTGTACGTACCTCATCTAACTTGCGTAAAGTAGAGCACTCAAATAAGCCAACTCAAACGGTGTGGGGAATAAAATTAGAGAGGAACTCTTTATTTGCATGGTTTATTGAAAGAAAAACACTTAAATAAAGAGAAATGGTGGTAGAATCATACAATCTTTTCTCTTCAAATAAAAAAGTAAAGCTACATCTATGATAATAAGTTCAGAAATAGTAAACTAGAAATAATCCCACCTTCATATTACTTTAGATGGGATCTAACTCCTCTTCTTCAGCTTTACAATTATAACACGCAAAATTTCCCAAAAAGTACACCACAAGCAAATTTTTTTTTTGGATCATATGGATAAACATGCTACAAAATATAAATATTCACCCATCAAAGTTTTCGTTTCCATTTTGTTAGTTCGAAATAAACTGTAGCACACACATACAATGTGTGATTAACTCTGAACGAAAAGTTTGAAGGCGCTAAGTAATCCTTTTGATCTAATCAAACAAGGTATTCTACGATTATTTACCAGTAATAGAAATGCAGCTACAGATCATACAGTGAGGTCTTATACTGGTAAATATACAGCATGAGTCATTAATAATGAGCTTAAATATTAACAAGTTGAATTCACCAAGCCCGGCAGTGGTGGGGGCTGGGGACCAATGATCAGTCCAGCAACAGCGTAGTCCCCCCTCGCACCCTGTGGGCGATGTTCAACTGCGATACAGCGCCTTTCTGGAGCTAACTGTATCACCAAACTGACAGCCAGTAGCCCCAAGTTTGGGGGTAGCCTCTAGGCACCCAGCAGTCGGGGGACTAGCGCATGTTGCGAATGTTCACCAATCCTACCTGACTGCCACAATAGGCTCAGGGCTAACTCTAATGCTAGAAACATAATGAGGGAATTGTTAGAAACTTTCAGTGCTTTATAAACAGAATTATGTGGACATTATCGGCTTCTTGATTATTGAGAGCAACACTGTCATTCAAAACAGCTCACACTGACTAGATAGAAATAATACACCACTGATTTATCGTAGACATTAGATAGGTCGCTACTTCTAAATCTCTTTAAAATCTTCTAAGACAATTTGAATACACAGATCAGACTCACGAATTGAACTGGTGATGATAGTTATTTATATTGTGATATATTCACTATTTTCACTGATAGCCAGTTCAATTCCTAAGACTGAGTATAATACAATACCCAGAGAAGCGTAGGGAAAAAGAAAAACAAAATTTTTGATAAAGATTTTGATAAAGAGGACTTCTCCAAAGATTGTACTGTGATTATTCTAAGCAATGTTCGTAAAGTTTTATTTAAATAATCATTATAATTAGATACAGCTAAGGCTCAACGAGAGAGCAGATTGGAAATGAATACTTACGCGTCGAGCACGTAAAGATAGATACAGAGAGTGTGTTCTATAGAGTAACAGTGAGTAGCTAAGGGAACTAACCTTGCAGAGGCAATGGAGTTGCTTGCGCCTTGTCAATCGCCATCAAACAAAACATATCTGCAATTAATTTACTCAAGCACAAGTGTTTGTTTGCCGCGAACTGCCAACCTTTTAGTAGAAACACTTTTTGAATTTAGTAAAGGGGAAAGGAACCCTCCTTGAGTAGTGAATTAGTTATGATAGCTCGAGCTGTTAATCTTCAGAGGAAGGAAGAAGCTTCTGAGTACAGACACTGCAACCAGCATTGGTGAGTCTTTTTAGCTCTTTCCCAGTGTACCAGCACCTTGCTAGGGTATGCTAGTTACAGGTCTGCTCAATAGCTCTCTATGTACAAACTAGTCTCTGTCGCTTCCCTCATTACAATCTAGAGTCACCTAAAGCGAGGGATCATTTGTGGTGCCATCATAGGGTGCCCGGCCATCATGTGCTGGGCCGCCATCATCTGTTGGTGTGGATGTTGACCTGCAATTGCTGGGGGAAATCACACCACTCATTAGCTATTGATCAGACTGACGCAAGCCTAGGAAACACCGGATCACGGGTGGACTTGTTCAATGACACTAAATCAAGTAAAATCACTAAACTGAATGTGTACCGAAAGAGTTCTCTCTAATTGCTCAGTTGACTCATCTCTACAATTAACTTAGGGATGAGCCACAGAAAGGACTATGCATGTATGGTAGATAACATCCTCTCATCTTAAAAGAATAGAGAACATCATCCCTTCAACAACTAGTAAATGTGTCCAAGCCAGGCAAGCAAAGAAAGTGTTTGTAGTTGTAATGTAAGAGAAAATAAGTGAAGCATTACTTGCCTTTCGTGAAAATCCACAGGTAAATAGGTTTAAAGTTTCTACTAGACAAACGAATGGCCAATAATGGTTCAACAAACAACACTAGAATATTGTAAGGTATCACGTGCACCACCACAAAATAGAAACATTATTTGTCAACACATAATAATATCTCACTTTGAGCAGACTGAGAGAGCTTTCTTCTCTTTAACTAACTATTCAACTCACCATTTGCGACAGGCACACCACCTATCTGCAGGGCGGGACCCATGTGATGTCCTGGCATGTGATGTGGACCTGGCATGGGCGCCATAATGTGACCTACAGCTGGTCGCATCATGCACTGACTCACAGGTATAGCGAGAGAGTGGGACATCATCTGACCCATTGAGGAGACCATCGGGACACCCATGTGGGTCTCCATCATCATGCCAGGACCATGTTGAGGGGGCCTCATCATCTGGTGGTGCTGTGACATCAGTACTCCAGCTGGCATGTGGGAGAGTGCAGTTGCTGGCATGCTAATGGCGGGAGCACTTACCGTCTGTTGAGTGCTCACTGCCTCAAAGCGAGCCCTCTTCTTCTCATCCTGGAAAACATGAAAACATTTAGCACTCTCCTATTAGATAGTGATAAGAGTGACATGCAAAGTAAGTTGTGAATTATCTGTCAGTTCCACATCTTCAGTCATAAGAAAAAACGATATAATTATCATTATTTTACTTCATTTTTATTGGTATCATGGATACAAATAAAAATAAAAAATGCGGCTATCATGGATACCAACAAAAATAAAAATGCAGGTATCATGGATACCAATAAAATAAATAGTACTATGTATATAGTTTTTCATACATGTCTGAAGATGTGAAAACAACCGATAATTCGTAACTTAGCCTATAGGCAATAAAAAGAGATGGCTACTCACAAAAGATTCTTCCATTGGTCTTTTACCACTATTAGGAGAAGGGGAAGACCCATTCTGACTTTTTGTACTTTGAGAGGGAGGTCTTGGTCTGTTGTATTGGTATTTTGGCAGTTCGGCTAATAACTCCTCCTGTAATAGATAAACAAATGAATTAAACTCTATAAATAACTTCTGACATTAAATCATGAAGTACGAAAATGGGGACATACGAGGGAAATGTCTTGGTCAGGGTGAATTATTTTGGAGCTTGCAGATATTGAAGTTATTAGTGTTTTTGTAGAGGAATCTTTATTGGAGCTACTGGAAGAAGAACTGGAGTTTGTGGTGGGGGGAGCTGAAACGGTGGAACTGCCACTGTATGTGGAGGGACTTTGGTGATAACTGCTGCCTGGCTTAGAGTTACTTGCATTAGTCTGTAAAAGGGGAAAAACATGATAATATTAGCAGACTGTCGAATGAAATAAAGAAATGATAATTTCGAAGTTCAAAATCGATATTTTTCAAGTGAAGACTCACTTGTGCAGCGGAGGGGAATAAAGGCTTATTAGGAGGATTTGGGCCTGGAGGCTGAACATTTCCAGGAGGACCTGGTCCCATAGGAGGCCTTTGCATGGGACCTCCCATTGGACCACCCATGTAAGGACCCATCGGTCCCATAGGGCCCATTGGACCCATAGGCCCCATCATCATGGGTCTCATGTGAGGCTGACCACCTGAAATTTAAAGTTTACATTGAATTTAAATTCTCTCATCTCGTCTGTGTGCCACAAAATAGTTTAAACAGTCATCCTATCAACAGGACCTCATAAGGAGGGCGTAAAATGAGAGAAATCAAGGAAAAACAAATTAAAAACTAATAATTTGCTGCAGTATCATTGATACGGGGGTCACACTAATATTGATAATTGTTTTGACTATTGAGAGTTAAAAATTTAATTCTGTTAAATTATATATATTATATATATATGATTATATGAGTTGAAAGCATTTAATTATAATCTTGAACCATTTATATCAATTGAATTCTCAACATGTACTGTACTAGTAAAATACTAAAAGTTATAATAGAAAGTTCTGTACCAACCCATTGACCAGGGAGCCATTTGTTGCTGGCCTTGCATCATGGGGGGCATTCCAGGGGGTGCACCATGAGGGGGCTGGGGAGCCATGTGTTGGGGAGGCCCTTGAGGAGGACTGTCATCATCATCCTCCTCATCTTCCTCCCTAGCCTTGCCCTGTCTCTGCTTCTCATGTTCCTTAATGTCATCCTCTGGTATACCTTCCATGCCGTAGATCTCTATTTCGATGTTATTACGATTGGGGAGAGAGTTCGGAACTTTGTCTATCGTTTCTTTGTGTACCTGGATTAATTACAGAGAAAAGTTAATTTGGATGATATTTCAGCTGTGGTAGTAGCTACCAAATGCAAGACCAGAAATGGTACCAATGAAAATATCTTTCTTCAGATGATATGAATTTCACATTTTTATGATTGAAAATTAAATTTCTTTCATAGATACTAGATAGTGAGCTGAATTTTATACCATCAAAGGAAACCAAAGTTATTGAATATTGAGAGATTTTCCTTATACTGAAAGTTGACACAGTTCTTTAGGGCACATTGAGAATTGTCGGTAATTTCACATCTTCGGTCATGGAAGAAAAAACTTAATAAATTTATTTCTTTTAATAGGTATCCATGGTACCTGGGGTATAATGGATACAAAAAAAAATTATTATTATATCATTTTTTCTATATGACCCAAGACCTGAAATTGTTCTCTCATGGAAAAGATTCAAACTGAACATGATTAAAGAATTCCATATTATTAAGAGGTTACTTAAATTCAAGTTTCTCACCTGCATGCAATGTATAGATAATCCAGGGCCAGTATAGAGCTTCTTATGACAGGAGGGACATTTAAAATGTTTAGCCTTTTGATGTTGTATGAGGATCTTCTCATCGTCAAATTCTCTGTTGCAATACCTAAGAGAAAATACGAGTTAGTTAATTAGAAGTTGATGGATTAACTATGATCGGCTTATTGAAGAGATAAAAAGTTATTAATAATTTACCATTGTAACATAAAATAACTAGAACACCCTTATAAATTAATGGTCAAGGATTCCCACAACCAGCTACTTAGTGAGACACTAAAGTGTGGATAAACTTAACCCATCACGACAGTATGTGACGAATTCGTCACATAAAAAATGAAGGACTTTGCTGTAATAAATTGAATGTGTGGAGCCAGACTGTATTTCATGGTAAATTCCACTAACAAGTCAGTGGAATTTTTCATTTTTGTAAATAATATTCTAGCATAGTCAGTAGATTTTCAGCAATTTATTCCTATGTTACCAAAAAATTTCGGAGGCTAAATAGCCTAAATGGGGAAAGGCAGGTGGATCAGCCAAATATGTTGGTGAATTTTTTCAGCTTTTTGAGTAAGTCAGTGGGATTTTGTGCATCAAATACAGACTTGGATGTGCACTTCACCTATCAAAAGTCTCAGTATACTGGCGACTTTGTCCATACTTTGAAACATGGAATTACTGGAACTTTATGGTGGATTTTCTCAGCTTTATCAAAAAGTCAGTGGAATATGTGCACCAAATACAGACTGGAACACATACAAACGCACGATGTACCTACTTAGCCAGTCTGCAGAATGTGTCTCTTCTCTCGCAGAGATTTTTATTTGAGAGGGAGTTACTCTCCGACTCTCAATAGCAGATTCATAATCTCCCGCAACTAAATTAATGGTAACATAGGAATTAATTTAAGAACTCCCGCAGAGAACTACAATTTCTAAAATTCAAACAAAAACTCCCGCAGAGCCTAGTTTCAGAGAATGTTCATTGAGTCTCCAATATATCTTTTTTTCAAAAATAAGTCAACAAAAATTAGTAATGCAGTCGCCAGTCGTTATAATTTAATTATAATTTTTGAAAGTAAAGTTGTCAATATACCTATATTATTATAACTAGCTAAATTAATTGAGAGCGTATCAGCCAATCAGAGAGAGGCATACAACTGATACCAGCCAATCACAGAGAGCCTGAGAGAGCCACTTTCTTTCATAGTTAGCGTCAGACAGGGTGGCTTTGCGCATTTTCCGCATACTTTGATTTTACGAAAAAACTAGAGAAGTCAGCAATCTGATTTTTTGTGTTCAGATAGATGAAAGGTAGACCTAGGTGCACACAAAGTTTCAACTCTTTAAGTTCAATAGAAAAAAAGTTATTGAAAAACTGTGCGCAAAGATTGTGGGGATAAACCAAGTGAATTTTGCGCACTTACCGGGTGTACTTGCGCACCGGTCTGACGCTATTCATTCGTTTTTTCTCTCGATAATTAGTCAGAGAGCATCAAATTAAAATGACAAGTAGTGACCACATTATTCATAAAATCATAACAAAAGATTGCAATCTTTCACCGAAAACAGAAAAGTGATATACAATTATACATCGTGGAGCGCGCCATATCAAAACAAAATGGCTGCTTTGTTTACATTTCAACAAAGATGCGCAGTTCCGCCGTTTATGATTATGAGTTACCAATTTTAATTTAAAATCTAATTTAAGTGCTCATTAGTCGTCTATATATGTGAAACTTTGAGAGATACTTATTTTCATAAATTTCAAGTCTACAATTAATTGGCGACTTGGTACATACTCTTGAACTAGGCCGCAGAGAGTATTGGAAAAATGTTCCATATTCTGCAGACTGGCTACTTAGTTATTCATTCGTTGATTCGTTCTAGTAACACCTAAGTTGTTGCATTGAAAGTGGCTAAAATGAGCATTGCTAATAGTAGAATAGATTGCATCTCATTTCAACAGCTGATAGACAATAACAAATTGCAGCGCCCTGCCTACAGAATGCAGATGCTGAGATGCAGTGAACATCCAATTTGTAATTGGTGCACTGAACTCCACTGACTTTTTCAAAAATCTGAGAAATAGCTGTCAACATTTTTCATCAATTTGTCTAGTCCTTCAACATTTTCCCAGTTTCCCCTCCAATAATTAATGATAATATAGGAATTAATAGCTAAATATCCTCAGACATTGCAAGAATTTTTTTATTAGAGAAATTGAATATCTCCCAACATATCATTGGAATTTAATTTACCACCAAATACCATGTTTCAAAGTATGGGCAAAGTCGCACGCCAGTATATTGGCAACCTTTGAGGGGTGAAATAAGTTGAAAAACATGTAAATAACAAGTAAATCGCTCATAAATAGTATCAAGAGATGGACATGCAGACAATATGCATGAGGATATTTTTATTTTCAAGTGTAAAATCTTCACTAGGAAGTTAAATTTCTTCATTAAAGCATCTTAAATGTGGCGACCTGGATCCATTTTCTCGCTAAACTGGCGGCTTTCCTGCTACACTTTGAAACATGGACCAAATACAATCTTGGTGAACAATGAACATTGGACTTAAAACCAAATTATTATATTTATATATTTTTCAGTTGTTAGTTAACTATAAGACGAATGAACTCTCATCACTCGTGTGTACCAGTCTGTATTTGGTGCACAAAATTCCACTGACTTTTTGAAAAAGCTGTGAAAATCCACCATAGATTTCCAGTAATATGGCTGATCCATCAGACCAACGTTTTGCCCATTTTTCTACTGAAAATTAATGGTAACATAGGAATAAATAGCTAAATATCCACAGACTTTGTCAGAATATTATTTTCAAAGAAAAAAAATTCCACCGACAACTGGCGACAAGTTGGTGGAATTTACCATGAAATACAGTCTGGCGTGTGTATACAGCTAGGTAATTACTATCAATATTTTCAATAGAAAAAATCACCTTTTTTTAAAAAGTTTACTGTCCCTTTACCATGTTACAGAGTAGCGTCGAACCGGGTGGCTTTGCGCATTTTCAGCATACTTTGATTTTACGAAAAAACTAGAGAAGTCAGCAATCTGATTTTTTGTGTGCAGATAGATGAAGGGTAGACCTAGGTGCTCACCAATTTTCAACTCTCTAAGTTCAATAGAAAAAAAGTTATCATCGAAAAACTGTGCGCAAAGATAGTGGGGATAAACCGGGTGAATTTTGCGCAATTACCGGGTGTACTTGCGCACTGCGCAAATTCACCCAATGTGAAACTGCGCAGGGCGCAAGTTCTTCCTATGTTTAAACTGTGCATAGAAAATCTAACCCCGATATGCTATGCAACTGCCGTGAATCTGCCCCAATCTTCTATGCAACTGCCCCAATCTGCTGTGGAATTGCAGTGAGTCTGCTGTGCAATTGCCGTGAGTCTGCTGTGCAATTGCCGTGAGTCTGCTGTGCAATTGCCGTGAGTCTGCTGTGCAATTGCCGTGAGTCTGCTGTGCAATTGCCGTGAGTCTGCTGTGCAATTGCCGTGAGTCTGCTGTGGAATTGCCTTGAGTCTGCTGTGGAATTGCCTTGAGTCTGCTGTGCAATTGCCGTGAGGCTGCAGTGGAATTGCCGTGAGGCTGCAGTGGAATTGCCTGAGTCTGCTGTGCAATTGCCGTGAGTCTGCTGTGCAATTGCCGTGAGGCTGCAGTGGAATTGCCGTGAGGCTGCAGTGGAATTGCCGTGAGGCTGCAGTGGAATTGCCGTGAGTCTGCTGTGGAATTGCCGTGAGTCTGCTGTGGAATTGCCGTGAGTCTGCTGTGGAATTGCCGTGAGTCTGCTGTGGAATTGCCGTGAGTCTGCTGTGGAATTGCCGTGAGTCTGCTGTGGAATTGCCGTGAGTCTGCTGTGCAATTGCCGTGAGTCTGCTGTGCAATTGCCGTGAGTCTGCTGTGCAATTGCCGTGAGTCTGCTGTGCAATTGCCGTGAGTCTGCTGTGCAATTGCCGTGAGTCTGCTGTGCAATTGCCGTGAGTCTGCTGTGCAATTGCCAAGAGGGCGAGGCTGCTGTGCAATTGCCAAGAGGGCGAGGCTGCTGTGACTTTGCCGTGAAGCTGCTGTGCATTTGCCGTGAGGCTGCTGTGCAACTGCCGTGAGACTGCTGTGGAATTGCCGTGATATAGGAGTATCGGGGATGAATATCACGGGTTTATTAATGAATAAGAGCTCTTTAACTTTATTAATAAATGTGCGCAAGTCCACCCGTGAATTAAAATATTCCCAGGGTGATGTTGCGCATCTAGTATATTGGTTATATCTCAATAATTTATAATTATTATTAAAATCATCTTACATGACGTTAATCTGCAGTAAATTATGCGTATCCAACGTAAATTGCAATGAAATTGGAGCATAATTATCAACACTACAGCATAGTACGCGGAGATTCGATTCTAGTCCAAAATAATTATTTTGCCATAAAAAACATAGGTCTCTGTTTGAACACTTAGTATCTAAACTTAATCTCTTACAATTTTCGTGAAATTTATGCACTAGGGGGTTTAAGAGCTGCTCTTTCCAATGGTGTTGTCAGATTTAAAATATTTTCACGCATTCACCGTCAATTACCGATGCGCAACTTCACCCGGAATGTTGAAATGCGCAAAGCCACCCGGTCTGACGCTATGTCAGTTAAAGCCAATTAATTGGCTTAGATTTCAAAGTGAAATTTTGGCTAAAAAATTGGCTTACAATTTTCCAGCCTCTGAAACATAGCCCCTTTATAGTTTATGATAATGATATCAATGTATATATATTAGAATGTATTTTGGAGAGAATTTATGTCTTATGATAATTTGATCTTTTGCCAAGTAATAAAGCATGTCCAAACTCGCCATTTTAATAGCGAGTTTGTGACAGTTATTCTGAGCCCTTCCCAGTCTGCAG
>CANNZV010002539.1:0-94141 GCA_947561585.1 Caprella mutica
CTGTGATGATGTACTATCAGAGAAAAGAGTCACTGTAATGATGTACTATCAGAGAAAAGAGTCACTGTGATGATGTACTATCATAGAAAAGAGTCACTGTGATGATGTACTATCAGAGAAAAGAGTCACTGTGATGATGTACTATCAGAGAAAAGAGTCACTGTGATGATGTACTATCAGAGAAAAGAGTCACTGTGATGATGTACTATCAGAGAAAAGAGTCACTGTGATGATGTACTATCAGAGAAAAGAGTCACTGTGATGAAGTACTATCAGAGAAAAGAGTCACTGTGATGAAGTACTATCAGAGAAAAGAGTCACTGTGATGATGTACTATCAGAGAAAAGAGTCACTGTGATGATGTACTATCATAGAAAAGAGTCACTGTGATGATGTACTATCAGAGAAAAGAGTCACTGTGATGATGTACTATCAGAGAAAAGAGTCACTGTGATGATGTACTATCAGAGAAAAGAGTCACTGTGATGATGTACTATCAGTGTGTTATTTTATCCACTTCCCAAAGAGAACGCTAAATCCCTACCTTTTCAGACCTGTTCAAACTTACCAGTCGTTTGTAATTAATTTCTTTCATATGCCTCATATTTTCCCCAACAAAAACTGTTGACTTTGTCCCTCCTTTTTTCATCCGCTATTATTACACTAAATAGCACTGGTCTAATTAATTCGATAGGATGCTTCTAAAATGCTGAATGCAACAGAATAGTTTCTGTATGTACTGAAATTATTAAAATATATTCATTTTTGAGAGAGCACTTACTGTATTTTCCACATTAAATATATTTTGATTATTCTAATATGATGCGATTTTTATTAATGGTTGAATTAATCTTCCGTTATTTAATTCACATCTGGTAATTGTTTAGACTAATTTTATTGTTAGAACTTGACACTGAAGTTCTCAGCTAATTTATCAGAAATGTCAAGAATCTCGTTCTTATTAACTTTATTCGTGGTGTCAATGTGATGCTTTTTAAAGGAAATTAAAGTTACTTACTTGTTAATAATTTATTTAAAGAAAACTTACAGAACCTCGTTAACTATTGTAAAGGCTAATGATAGTCATAGCTACATAGTCAAATGATAATGACTGTGTTTGCTAATGCACTCCAATAATGTGCTTACTAAGTTCATTCTAATTATTGTTATGATTGAAGAAGCAGATCTACAAGTATCGCCATCTATCATTAGTTTCAACTTGTTTGTTCGTGAGAAAGAGTTCTGTGTGAACCTTTATGTTATTGTTCATACACTTTTTCAAATGATGAAAGTGGTGAAATACTGTTTTTCAAAAAACGGTATCGTTAACGTATCGGGCAAATAGTGGTATTAACATCTTGCAAAGAGTTGTATTTATTATTTTTGTCGTGCAAATAGTGATAAATTAACGTGCAAAAAGTGGCAATATACTAATTTTATCGTATAAATAGTGGCATTAATACCGAGCAAATAGTGGTATCGAGTAAATAGTGTTGAACGACATCGATAAGAATGTTCACAAATTAAAATCACCCTTGTTTTAAATGACTAACAAGATTTTTTCTTTGAAAGACAATTAACTTGAATAAAAGTTTCTGGCAAGCACATTCATTTAGTGTTCTCTCTAGATATCTATCTGCTGAGACTATAGTCACATTATACACACTCTACATAAGCATTGTCACTGCACTCCTCTCTCTGAATATACTGCCACGTGATGTCATTAGAATATATTGCATTGCTGCTCTCTCATAGTGTGAATAGTTTCAACTTTTGAGGCATGCTGTGCATTTAATAATTTGTCCTATGGTATTTATACATGGTAAATATACTGCATTATAATAATTTGTCCTATAGTATTTATACATGGTAAATATACTGTATTATAATAATAATTTGCCCTATGGTATTTATTCTTATATACTGAGATAGGGAGGATTGAATATATGGGATTAATTAGAGATTATTAACTAAAATGGTTATTAGATTAACAGTTTAAATTGCTAACAAATGTATATTGCATTATGTTTTCGAACCGTTTTCTTATCTTTTCTTCGTTCGAAAGATGTTTGTCCCTCATTTTCAACCCCCCCCTCGCACTTAATTAAGTAATTAATGATAACAATGAGCCCTCGTTGTGACAATAAATTAATGGTGCTTTGACACAGTCTCCACTGAGTATAAACAAGACTAACACTATCTACACTACTAGTTAGTCTGTGACAATGTCCCTCTGTGTTCAACCATTTTACCTCCCTCTGTTTTCAACCTTGTCACCACCCTCCAAAGTAGGGTTCAACATCACTTATTTGCTGTAAAATAAACTTTGAAAAAAAGGGTCACGATATTTTACCTAAAGTTGACTATTTTATTTACTAACAGAGTTTGTAAATATTATATCATATATTATCGAGTAATTGTACAATATTACTTTCTTGATATATATTTATTTAAAGTAACTTTCTTTAAATATTACAAAGGTTCATTCTTTTATTTTAAACATTAGTATATATAGTTCACATTTCAGTTACAGAATAATGAAGATATATATTAAATATATATCTATATCATATATATGTATGTGTTCCATAATTATATCACGCCATCGTACTTAATTCTAATAAAGTCATACTTATTAATAGAGTGGTTGTCATTGAGGTTTTGACTTTCATTTTTTTAGTAGTTGTTACCTCAAACTGGTTAGAGGGGCGTACGTTAGATAAACATTCCAGTGTACTGTATCTAGTTTGCTAATACAGAATCTAATGTGTTAATGAAGTGTATCTACCTGACACTTGCATTGCTACGGTATCTATCATAATAAAGAAAGCGTATATAGTACAGTGATTTCGTATTTTTTCTATTGATGCAATGTATTTAGCTAGTATAGTGATTTGGTATCTAGTGTACTAATTAAATGTATCTAATGTAGCATGGATACGTATCTGAATGATTTATTTAATATTTCTTAGGTTGAAACTTTTCAACTGCTTCGAAATATCGGTTCTGCTCAATTTTCACTTTATTAATAAGATACGGAAGGTATCGATGCTTCTTCAATTCAATGTCTATACACCTGTATTCATTTCCACATGTTGAAAAACTCTATATTCATGGTTGCCGCCATTTTGTTTCACCACGTGGCAAGCCCTATTCAGTTGTCTGTGTGTATGTCATTTAGAACTGATGGTGAAACTTGGTGGTAAAAAACACAGCTGTAATTGTCTAATTGATATAGTTTTCTTAACTTCGGAAACGTTAATTCCATTCATTGATTTAGTAATCTATCCTGATAATACCTGTCGTGGTTCATTTATTTGGTGTCCGCTTCTAGACGACGGGTAATAAGTACGAAGAATGTATACATGATGCGCGCGTGATGTTATAATTCTCATTTTTTATCAAACTTTTATATGTATTTTATCTATAAAATATAGTATCAGCTTATACAGAAAAATTTATTTTAATTGAATTAACTAAAAGTAACCTAATAACGGGTAATAAATAACTATTGAAGCTCCATTATTTTTACGGGAAGGTACACTAGTTGTATAAACCTTCCGACATTACCTCCCAAAACACAAACCTCGAAGATAGCATGTAGCACAGAGTTGACAAGTTGTGTTGGTTCTATTAAGAGCATTAAAATGACATTGGAGTTCATTGGTTTCAATTGGCTGTTAGTCTGCTAAGATGCTGTGTACGCTTTGAGGGGAAAAAAAGGATATTAATTAAGTAGGAGTGAATACTCTGTTGTCGTTTGATATCGTGTTAACGTTATTGATAATGTGGTTAGTACAGTCAATGTACATAAAATATGAAACTATTTCTAAATATATGAAAAAGTATGAATATTCATTCATTCATTGCAAAGAATATTTAATGTACACATGATCATTTTTCCTGCAATTTGATGTAATGATGAATATACAATAAAAATGCGAAAATAAATCCTCACTATCAGTGTAATACTTTACCTATTTTATTCTATTGAAGGATCTTCCCTTTTTCACGTTCACTTTCATCCTGTAGGTGCGTCAGTACCTACCTCTCCCACATTCCTATACACTTACAATTCCACTCATCTCCCAATACACTTGCATGTTATGTATATATCCTATATATTTATAGTGCATGTCATGTGTGTATCATACATATTTCTGATAAATCTCCTATATCGAATATATTTCATATATATATCTCCTATATGTCATATATTTTTACATATATCATATATGTTTCACATGTATATCCGATAAAATTAGAAAAAAGAATGCCAAGTCATTTTCTAATTAACATAGTAGCTACTCATAATACAGTATAAAATGAATGTTGAATAGAATGAGTACAGTATTAACTATTGAAATGCATAGATTCATCTCTCTTTTTCTATAATACCAATTGGCTAATTGATGAACAGGGTGTCCTACTCTGTTTAAATAACTGAATGTGATCGCTAGTGTTTAAAAATAGAGATGATTTTCATTTGTTCGAAGCCTCCCTTCCTTCCAATCGGAGTCTCAATTTTCTTCACTTTAATGAAGCCCGTGCATCTATTTAATAACACCCGGCACTCTCAATGGGGAAATTACAGGATTCAGACTGGTATTCGAACGCTCTGCATTGATCGCAACGCTTCAGATGTAAATGAATCCTGGGCATTCGATAGGGGGTTGGAGGAGGAGAAGGAGGAGGGGGGGGGGAGTCTGCAATATCTAGCGCAAATAGACAGATTTATTGAAAGGTGTACCTCCTGAATATTTCAAATAACACACTTCTCCTCCTTCCAGACGCTATTTCGAACACTATCAAGTACTTCCATTAGATAATGAAACTCATTCCCTCGTATTCGAATGAGACCGTTCTAAGCGCGAGAATGCGGTAAATATCGTTACGATAACTGAAGCACGGTAATATCGTTACGATAACTGAAGCACGGTAATATCGTTACGATAACTGTAGCACGGTAATATCATATCTATCGGTGAAAAGAGTGAAATTTTATTATAGGATGGATATGTGCTATGATTATATGGCCTTCAGTGAAAGAAAGTAAATGCGATCACGTACTACATAGCAATGACATGTGTCCATTTAAAAAATGTTACTATATGTTTATTATATAATGTTAATAGAAATTATTTATATAATAATTTTTATTTTATATAATAAAATTTGATATAAAATATAATAGACATTATTATATAAAATACATAAATGATTATGCAAAATAATATGTTTATTTTTTATTTTATAGCTACGTGCGTAATGCACTTTGGTATTTGAAATTATATTATAGATATCACTCGTATATAATCCTGAATAATTTATGCATTAAAAGGTTGTTTGTAACTAATTATGCGTTTCGACTCTGTTTAACAGACACATTACATGTTTATGTAGCTAAAATAGAATTAAAGCATATGTGCATATTGTGTATGTAAAACTGAAAGTGGTTCATTTTCACCCTATGGAAAGTGAATGAGCTAATCAATCTCATTCATTGGCTTTCATTCACTCCTTCACCGCAGGCTGCTCTAATGTCTACAGTCATGCTTTTCTAGCGTCATTGCGATTTCTACCGTCTAACCTCGACATTTGGAAAGTAATAAATGTAACGTGATTACCAGTGTGTATTGGTGTTCAACTGCACCATTTCGACAGAGCTGTGTTTAGAATGACGTCAAGAGCATACATGCAAATCTATCAAAGTACTGCATCATTTTTATTTAAATTTAATACAACTTTATTGTTTCATTTACTTATAATGTATAATGTTTTCTTCAATTTTATATTTTATTTAATTTAAAGGTTAGGCACAAACTATCTGAAAAAATATATATTTCAACAATTTATATTTTTTAAATTTATTTATTTTATATATTTACAGGTCTACCACTTCACATCATTATATCTATATAAAATCAATGGCTTGTTTCTATGAGGACTAATTCCTATTAACTCGCATTCATTGCCTCTAAATCAAGTAAATGTTAGCTATAATAGAATAACAAAGAAAGAACAATGGCAATCATTTTATTAATGTATATAATAACTTAAGTGGCTGTTATTATTCAGTCTATTGGGTCCTTTATCTTGCATCACAATGCCTTTTATAAGCCTTATCAACATGTTCATAAGGCAGGGGAGTGTCTGTTAAATCACTAACATTCCTAAAGCTTATTTCAGATTATTAAGCTATTAATATTTGATAAGTGATCATACACTGTGAAAGTTTTGGGGCCTCAATCTGTCACTGACTTTTTATTGCTACTGGCCCTTTTCACTGACTCTTGTTGCTAGTGTACTGGCCCTTTTCACCGACTCTTATTGCTAGTGTACTGGCCCTTTTTACCGACTCTTATTGCTAGTGTACTGGCCCTTTTCACTGACTCTTATTGCTAGTGTACTGGCCTTTTTCACTGACTCTTATTGCTAGTGTACTGGCCCTTTTCACTGACTCTTGTTGCTAGTGTACTGGCCCTTTTCACTGACTCTTATTGCTAGTGTACTGGCCCTTTTCACTGACTCTTATTGCTAGTGTACTGGCCTTTTTCACTGACTCTTATTGCTAGTGTACTGGCCCTTTTCACTGACTCTTGTTGCTAGTGTACTGGCCCTTTTCACTGACTCTTATTGCTAGTGTACTGGCCCTTTTCACTGACTCTTGTTGCTAGTGTACTGGCCCTTTTCACCTACTCTTATTGCTAGTGTACTGGCCCTTTTCACGGACTCTTATTGCTAGTGTACTGGCCCTTTTCACTGACTCTTATTGCTAGTGTACTGGCCCTTTTCACTGACCACAAGCACGGGTCACTCATATTCACGTATTGACGCGTTATCGATTGCAGAGTTAGTACGTACCTCACCATTGATTAGGCGACTCATGAGTCAATGCATGACTCGTGTATGAACTCAACTCCAGTGTAGTGAAATGCACTAGATATAAAATGACTCATAAATCATAGTTATCATGATTTGTGATTTGCGTCATGATGATTTATTTTCATTAATTATTTGGTTATTCATTCTTACCTAAGGGGTCATGTCCGTCATAATTCTAGTCATTATTACCTATATATTGCGCCACATTACTGATATAAGTCATGGTTTACATATATACCTATATATTGCGTCATATATTTTGCTTCACATTCTCATATATTTTGCTTCATATCAACTAAATATGGTTGTATTTTTTCATCTCTTATCAACTAAACAGCAATTACCGACAAATCAATTATTGTTTTACAGCATGACTGTTAAATACCCCTAATCTATCAATTAGAGTAAGTTCCTAGTTAATTGAACGATTTCAATATTTTTTCTATGATAGGAAATGTTTAACTGTCCGATAGCTCAGACCTTACCCCATTGCAGGTAAAAGTGTTCCCCATATGCACCCTAATCTGGGGAATTAACTGTGATATTTCCCCATTAGTGCTGTACTAATCAGGGATTCATCGACTGATGTACAGGCTTTGTTTATTGAACACTATTGATCTATCATAGTTTTGACTAATTAACGGTGTTTGTGTGATTATTGTGTCTATGACTTACGTAATCGATGATTTTATCAATATTGAGTATAGTATGATATTGATTATTAGTACGTTGGTCATTATTGAATAAAGTATGATAGTCAATAAGTCATCATTGAATATAGTATGATAGTCATTGAATACACTATTCATCTGAACATGGTATTTAATATACATTGTACGTTTTTCGTCCCTTGAACATCCTAATGCAATGACAAATTAGTTCGTTAGCTCTAGCAAATTGCTAATTCAAATTACCTTTTAATCAAGGATGGCAATAGCTTTTTTATCTCTCGTCTCTATTCAGTTACATGCGTGGAGAATTTAACTTGAAGTAGGTCATAGAGAGGCCTTGTAATACCTTTATATTGTTCACCTACCTTGGCAATAAAGATCTAAATCTCTGCACTGATTAGAATTAAGCTGTAGATGATAAAATATAATGTGTAAAATGATAAAATAGCGTGTCACAATATTTTACATTGTATGGTAATTTACACATTCTCGGTCGTAAAGAATTTTTTATAATAATATTGTTATTTTATTTTAATTGATATCCATGATCATAGATATCCAATAAAATAAATGTGGAACCTACCAATGACTGCGGTAGGTTCAAAAAAATGTGGAACCTACCGATAATTCGTAACTTGCCCGACCCGATATCAATCATTGAATGTTTAAAAAATGTATCATAGAAGGTTTTACCGTCCACAATTCACCTTCAATGGTTTTTAATCCCACATCACTGAGCTTTAATCCGTCAATTAATCTCCTTTCAATCAAACGTTAATTGAACTATTTTATATCCTCTTACTTTTACAATAAAAAAATTGTATACGTTCTAACTATCGATATTACTGCTATAGAAATACATCTCTTCCCTAGTTATATTCCATACGTGCTATATTCATTTCTCCCTACTTAGTGCTATACAGTGTGCCCACCAAAAATGTATCCACTGCCGTTGAATACAAGTAACAGGCTATGTATAATTCATTAATTATTAACTATAGGAGTTGTTACATATTTATGGTACCAATATTATGCATATTAATGTACTATAATAATATAAATTAGAATCAACGTGTAGATTCAATTGCAGTGGTCCAGTGGATACATTTTTAGTGAGCACACTGTATAAGTCAGTACGTATACTACCGTTCATAATAGATAATATAACTCTTTCATATAACGCGTGCTGATATGCTACTGGCAGAGATAAGAGTTTATTGTATATATAGTTTCTATACACATGGGTATAGTATATATAGGTGCTATATTACAGCGTGGGTATAGTATAGGAGCTATATTACAATGTTGGCAATATATAGATTTTAGTCCTGTATAGTGTATATAATATGCAACTATATACTCGCATGAATAATGTATTCAATTACAATATTTAGTGCAGAATTGATCTATATTAAACAAGTTTTTATTGATGCTTCTTTTTATTACTTTAATCTATATTTTATTTAAATAAAGGTTGTAAAAAAGTGTTTGAGTATAATGTGTAGTGCGTGTTTTATGTTTATGTGAAGTGTACTTTAGTTTTTAATGTAGTTTTAATGGCTTCTATAGATGATACTATTATAGAGATCATACAACTCAATCATCATTTTGTAGCTACGAATTACATCATTATCTTGCCGAAATGAGCAGAGTGTTGCAAATCAACATTACCTTGCGAAATGGTAGTCATTACTAATCTTGTTTTTATTCTAATTAGTAAAAACTGTAGTGTAATAAATAAACAGTAATACTCAATTAATGCAATGAATAGTAATGTAATAAATCAGTTGAATATAATTACCATTGTAGAACTCTATGTGATATTAGTAACAATGATTATCACTATGTAGTGCCAAGGTTATTGTATGGGTGGTGTTCAGAACATTCCAATAATATTTAATATATTAGCGGGCAAAATAGTCACAGTACGTCAAAACAATAAATGCGATAGTTATAAATAACGACTGGAGTGACGCCTTATTCCGATGTTTTTGCACCAATTTTATATTAAACTGAATTTTCTATAAATATTTAATTTATCAGCACCTTGACCTATTATACTGTATCTATGATACAAAAACTCAAATGTGTATCCATGATACGAACCAGGATTGTGTATACATGATACGAACCAGAATTGTGTATCCATGATACGAACCAGGATTGTTTATCCAATAATATCCATTATACAATATTATTTCAACATACTACGAATGCTATTCCAATGGTTTACATTATTATTATTAAAAAATAGGTTTCTAATTAGAATTTTATTTATTATTAATTAATTTCTCATTACATACGGAAAAGTCACTCTTATTTTAATTGTTATTCTTTCATTATTTGTTTCTGTTCAATGACAAAGTAACCTTTGCAACCACAACCCAGCCAATTATAAATGTCATGAAGAACTGTATCCGGTATCCGCTGTGTAGCCTTTGTCTCGATACTATTATTGCTTTTTCACCTACCGATTTATCTCAATAATTTACTAATTGTATTTCTAGTCGATCATAAAAAAATTATTCTTTTTACTTTAGATACAAATTGCATTAATTTTCGATAGGGTGTCAATTGTCGACGAACTGTCTCAATTTTAGGTATGGTTTAACTTGTTTAAGTATAATTTATTACATTAGCTGTAAATATGTAAGTATAATTTATAACATTAGCTGTAAATATGATATTGATTACCACTAACCATTATCGAAATCCTTTTAAACGATTAAATATATTAATGGCTAATCGTATCGATGAGTGCCGATATCCTATCGTATTGTACATCATCGTCACGCTATTTATCGTCATGCACAATTCGGCCGGAAGTGGTCGTGATTATATACATTGTAGCTAATTATGGGAAAAGGGAAATTTGTCATTGGTTTTTTAAATTGCATATGATATATAAAAAAATAATAGCTATTAAATATAACTAATGTAATGATAATCTTGTTACTGGTAATTTCAATATATTAACTGCCTATATATTTTCCCCAATATTTTGAAATACTAATTGCATAAAAACGATGTAAATTCTGTATATTTAATTATTTTTATACATAATTCATGAACGCTGTGGAAACAAATCGGAAAATTTAATTCCAGTCAGAATAGCGAGAAATACTTCTATTAAATAATGAATAATTTCCTCGATATGAACCCCTAACATTCAGCACAGTAACCTACTTGTACTTACACTGTACAAGCAGCCTAGTTTATTTAATGAGCATCATTACAAGGGTGTGCGTATTGTAGTAATAATGATTTTCTCATGAATCTGTGCACTTAATAAAGTTTGATTGTCAGTTGATAACTTCCTTCCTTTCCCGGCAAGAGATAGTGTGGATGGGGCGTTGCGTCCCTTATCTCTGATAGATTAGCGTTATCAGTGCTGT
The DNA here is from genome assembly GCA_947561585.1 of Caprella mutica. Taxonomy (NCBI): domain Eukaryota; kingdom Metazoa; phylum Arthropoda; class Malacostraca; order Amphipoda; family Caprellidae; genus Caprella; species Caprella mutica. The sequence continues at coordinate 10,952 of CANNZV010002539.1, forward strand.
GACAATGCTATCCTCACTTGTACTGCCGCCTTACCAGTGCCATGGACAATTGGAGCGCATCAGCTGATAAGCCTTATCACTAAATTCACTCGACTTGCCGACACTATCTGCTGCTGAAAAAGTTGTCAATTTTAAACGCATGATGGATGTTTTAACGAAGTAACATGGTGACAATATAACGAAATAATTTGGAAACAATTTATCGAAGTGACATGGTAACAATTTAACGAAGTGACATGGTAACAATTTAACGAAGTAATATGGTAACAATTTGACAATGTAGTTTTCATTAAATCCAGTATCCCTATGTTACCTGTACTCTCCATTCTGACTCTGTATCTCACCTGTAATTAGTGCAATAGGTTAATAGAGTCACGTGTTTGAACACGCGTTTTCACCACAGTAGTTATCCCTGTTAGAAAGTGGTACATGCTATGACCTGACTAGTGTCACTCGGTTAGTACACCGTGCATAACTTAGTATATTGAAGATATTATAGTTCGAAAATGTATATATCTTTTTTATGTGAACGAAATTGTAATCTTTTTAATAACTTCAACAAACTTTACTATAAGCGCCACGTATCCCGTTTCAAGTGTGAACACTGAACAGTAAAGTCATTCATACGAGAGACTACCAAAAAAACATTTTTTAAATGCAATTGGTTATATTACTTCATAACTTCCCAACCAATCAAAGTAATGAGTTACACAAACATTCATCTATCGACACAATATATATTTACCTACTATCACCTAACCGTTTCTTAGAAGAGTCTCATTAAACACTCGGCAATTAGATTAAAGTTAATTCTCACAATGATATATCAATAAAGAGTAAATTAACGATGCCTAACACTTCTAACTGTCAGACACCTAAAAAGATAATATGGTTAAGCCTTTTAAACCTCTGAGATATGATTTCCACCAAACAACCCGCATAGAAAAAACTACCGTGAAATGAGTCAAATGATTAAAATTAAATAGATTCGAATATTTTATTCATTAGAATTATTAATTAGTTGATGATTATTAATATGTTTATTAGTAATCGGACTGTTCCTCATTTTCGATTACATTAAAAGTGCATGTAATTATTACAATTCACCGGTATTTTAATTATTAATTTATTATAAACTTTCATATGATCGAATATGTGGAACCATCCAATGTCTCAGAACCTACCCTACAAGCATTATTATAGTTTCTATTTGAAAGCGTGAAAGTAGTAATTTGTGAAATGATGGTACATGAGTCATAAATGATGGCTAGTTAAGTACGTTAACTTTGCCCCTGTAAATGTATGCGGGTATAGGAACTGACTACTTTCAGAGGTTCGAGCCTCAAATCTGATTTAGTATGTTATTATTGAGGAAAAAGAGCTAATGTTCTTTTAGAATTGAAGTGCACCTTTTGTTCGTAATTCATCACAACTTCAAAAGAAATGCTGTAAATATTGGTTCATATTGTACATGTAAACTCTTTATAAGTTTCTAGCATTTCTATGTGCTTGATATTTACTGAAGCTACTGAACCTTTAGAAATTACAATAAAGCTCTGTGTATTTCCCCTTTCTAATGCTCTAACTAAATGTTAAAGCCTAACCTTCAAACCAGTGAAGATGTTTTCCACTGCTTAACAAAGACCTTCTCTTCTTTTTCTTCTTGCATCAGTGGTTATACCTCTCTCTCTCCCTCCGTCTTCGTGTCTTCTCCTGATGAGATGTTATTTGTTAGACCGTCTCTCGAATCGTGATGTAATTACAGTCGCAAATGCACTTCATTTAAAGCCTTCTTAAATACTCCTCTGCGTATTATAGATACCAAACTTTACGCAATTTGGTCTTAATTTAAATTCTTTTGAAGATCGCATAATATGTTTGGACTTCCCCGCACGTTTGCTGTAAATATAGGGTAAGTTCCGATTAATAGTACGGTTTCATATTTTCGATCATGTAAGAAAAGAAATTATAATGTTTTAACTTTTAATTTAATCTGTATCCTTAATACATACTGTTATCATGGTTACTAATTAAAATAATTGTTGAATAATCATTTTTATTTACTTATCTAGTTTGATCGAAAATGTGGAACCGTACAATAATTCGGGAATGCTTAAGTAGTGTTTTACGATTCTATTTATAAATTAATTTATTATAAAAATTGGATTTTAAATATTAATAATTAGCGTATACATGCGAGTCATAACACGGGATTGCTTAATTTAGTTTTTTAGATATAATTTTTCCGTATCTACCCATTTGCAAATTGCAGCCCTTATAAAGTTGATGTGAAAACATTTCATGTTTACAGTCGTGATAGTGTTTTCACGCATTCTGGCAAACCCTACAATTGTATTGTAAAAGAGATCACACCCATTAAAGGTCAACTTCCATTATTATCTTCAACTAAAGTGACCCTTATTACCTTGTGAAGCTATAACATTATCACTTGTTAAATGAGGTATGTAAAAACGTGTTCAGATGCTTACATAACCGGTTCACTCACTACCTATTGGTTAACCCTTTGTCTACCGTATTTTCATCACTGAAGATACAACTCAATGTAACAGTCCATATTCAGATGATGTTATCAAAATAACCTTAGAGGTAACAATTCACTGAATATAAATAGCTTTTAAAGGTCATTTTAGCTTGACTCTTTTGTGAGTAAAATCACCTGGTAGAATAAGTCTCCAGTTATCGTACGGTTCCACATTTGCGATCATACAGAATTTTTTAAACTATATTATTTTATTTGGTATCCATGTTACCTGCTGGTAGGTATCCAGAATAAATAAATGATTTAATTTTTATTTCAGTTGGTGGTATCATGGATACAAATAATAAATTACTTTATATTTTATGATCGACAATGTGGCACACGTTCGATAACACGGAACTTACCCGACTGAGAAGTACTGCCAGTAGCGATAGGGTTAAAAACTTACATTCCAGCAGGCTTGCTCTATTCAACTTCTTACAACCAGTATAGCCCATCAATTGGGGTAAAATATACCTACCGACTGAAGGTTATTGCTGTAACTGTATCATTATAAATGAATATCGTAATTGATATGACTATTAGAATTTTAAAATATATCTACTTATTTTATATAATGCTCATTTTTAATATCATTTAAATTTTCAACGCAGTCAATTATTTCCTTAATATACTTTTACTATATTATTCTTATTTAAATAATATATATTCACCTCCTATTTTATTATCTATTAAATATACTAGCCTGTTTGTATCTCTATCAAGGTATATACAGTAGTTTTGTTCCAGTGAGTGATTTAACATAGAGAACTAGGTCAAGATTTTATTTCATAGAGGTACCTACCTATAGGATTAACTTTCTACTAAGGTGAAACAAGATGTCTCTCTGAACCACATCTAACTAACTAACCAGTCTAAATTATAATAATGATTGGAAAAATATATAAAAAAAACAATCATGGCAATTGTGAAGGTAGCTCTTTTCAAGTAGATTTTTTTTCACCATTTCTTGGGTAAATTACTGCTTTCGCTGAGTAGCTTTTCTACATCCATGAGCTTGTCACCACCGACTGTGATAAGTGACAATGCTCATTGAGTCACTAACCTTTCTGAATGCTTCTTCCAACCCCTTGTATTTAATGTCATTTTAACCTCGGCGATATAGCATTTGTTTCTGAAGCAGACTTTAAATTTCTAGTAAACTAATAATCAATTTATATTAGCCGTTAAAGTTTTGATAAAATGTAATCATCTTATCTGAACCCCTCCCTCCCCCCTCACTTTCCGAATAGCTCCACGACAAGAGTTCCCCTCTAATTACTAACACAGTGTCGCATATCAACTTCTCTGTACATTGTTTGACAGTTGCTTAACTTATTCTTCTGCCGAGTTGAGCACAATTCCCTAACTTTTGTCTAATGAATCTATAGTTCTAGCCACGCTAAATACACAGTCGACTGTGGGTACAGAAAGATGCTCGGTTTTTAGGTAGGATGTGGTATTTTGATTCGTATCCGTGATACCTCCTGGTATCATGGATATGAAAGAAAATAAAAGTTACATAGTAATTTTTTTTAGGATCGAAAATGTGGAACTGTCCCATAACTCGTAACTTACTCTACTCGCAAACCTGCTTCATCAAAACTGTTCGCTTTGATGAATTAGCGAATTAATTGGTTAATGCAATTCCTTTCGTAGATTGCAAGTGAGTTTATTATGCTAATTCAATTTATCATTCTTACACTAATGATGGAGCTTAATTATGAAGACTCGTTAGATGTATTTGGTTACATCCGTACATTGTTTTACCTTACCTACATATTACCGTACCTACCTCATCATTACCATCTATCCCCCTTTTCTCTCAAGTCACTCCCCCCCCCCCTCTATAGCCATATGACCCCCCACCCCCTATGTTTCGTGACATCCATTGAGTGTTCATTCGCGCTACTGCCCCTTTTCGTCACGCTTTTCCCTTCATTTCTCTCTAGAGCAATTAGGTGCAATTAATTAGTTGTAGTGTTTTATTGCTACGCCTCATGCAGAGAGAGAGAGAGAAGAAAGTATCTACTGTTTTATGCGAGATAACAAGCTATTGTAGTGGAAACTCTGTGATAGATGATGTGGCTTTTAAAGTCTGATATTTTACTACACTGTAGGGTATTTGGACACTTTATGGCTATATTCTATCACCCCTTTTATCGGTATTGCCCCCAGGGGCTCTATCCTGAAGATGTCTGTGGTGAATGGAAGAGAAGGGGGGTGGTGTCCCTTGAGCCATAAACTACGAGGTCTTAATTATGTGTTAGGTAGACCCGTAATCTTAATTTACTATCACCACTTCATTTTCCTCTTCCCTCCACGAGTGCAGCCACTGTTTGGTTGTGTCCTTTTCCTCACGTTCCTTGGTGAGTGACTGCATTCACGGAGTAGCAGACGTTGTACCCCTCCTCCCTCTCCCTCTAGATTTAATGAATTTTGTGTCGGTATTGCCTATATTTTCTCGTCGCCTCTTCCAAGTTCAAACCATCTCTCTCTAAAGTCTGCTATCTGCATTGCCACTGGATGTCTCATTTCGACTCTGTTGACTCATCATCTTCTCTCAGAATTTCTCGTTGGTTAACTAGTCGTGAGTGACAAAGTAAACAGAAACTGTTAGGTAAACATTCATCCTAACTTGTCAATATTGAGACCAGTTCTTCTGAAGAAATAGTGTGGAATATCCTATATTTTATAGAGTGAACAGCTTAATGTTTTTCCTGACTTGTTTTTTTTTTTCAATTCACTTGTATTTATTTTATGTGACCTTTGCTTTTCAAAACACCTTGAAAACACTATTAAAACCATTCTACCAAAAATTAGCGCTACATTCATTGAAATCACGTTAATTGTCACTATTGAAACTACTATACAAAAGCAACTAATGATTTAGTATTAGTCATGTTACGTGAACCTTATTTTTAACCGTTATTCACTTCTCTAAATTGTTTGTTAACGAAGCCATTGATATATCCATCCATCCCTCCCTCTCTCGCTCTGATTCTTCAAAAGGGTAGCAAATTAATGAAGTTCTACAAAGGTAGAACCCCTATGAAGTTCCCTTAATTTGCTCCAAGTGTTCATGTTTTTACTCTCCTCTTGTTAGGCAACTTTGATTTTAATTATCGGGTTATTTGAGAGGCAATCGAACAGTCATTAGATATCATTATATGCTTGTTCTAGGAAAGGAATGATAGAATTTATTTCTAAACATGAACTGTCAATGCTACTACCTATTCACAGTATTATTTGGTTACTATCTTACCATGGTTAAACTAGGATTTTGTTACTATACTATGATAGTACTATACTAAACTAGTACTATACTATAATAGTACCATATTATAATAGTACTATACTATAGCATACACAATGAAATACATAGGGTAAATTACGAATTATCGGTCGGTTTCACGTCTTAGGTCATAAAAGAAAACGACGGTATAATGATTTTTTAAATTGGTATCCATGATATTTGTAGGTATCATGATTTCAATAAAAATTTAATCATCATTATATCTTTGTTTTCTTCTATGGCCAAAGATGTGGAACCGACCGCTAACTCCTAACTTATCCTATGAATATATATAATTAGTTCAGTCCTATAGCAGTAATTATAAACTCATCAGCAATAAGAATCATCTTCAAAGTGACCTGCGGAATTCACGTAGACTCCCTAATTACTTTTCTTTAATAAGTTGATGGCAGTTGAATCTCGGTAGCAATGATCATTAGTTTACTTCGAAAGCGTCTGGGAAAAGTTCTTGAAGTCGAGAGGTGCGCTAGATCCCCTTTAACGTTATCTCGTTAAGGGGGGGCCGCCCCCTCCCACTCTACAGCTCGGCACTGTATGATGGTGAAAAAATACTGTGATGGGGAGGGGGCGGGGGTTATGTTATGAATAATGACAGTTGGAACTGAATTTTAGTGTTGCAGTTTTCTTATCTTTGCATGTGTTTAGATAATTATTCCTGATATTTAATATCTAAACACCATTCAAAAACCATTACATAGTTATTCAGACATATCTTCTAACTCTAAAGTATGTTAATTTTCAGCCAGTTCAATAGTTGGGTGTGCATAATATGTAGTTTGGCTTGTCTGAGGCTTCAATTGAACCACTTGTGGGTAATTGGTTTTCTTGACTGTCTTGATCGCATTAATTGAGCTATTAATTACTTACCCACTTGTTGTGTAACTTGTGCAAAACATTTATTTTAACTAATATAAGGAATTACTTAGACTAATTGTAACTAGTGCAATGAATTAATAACACTGGTTGTTACGTGTGTAAAAGTTCATCCGTATTCAGGTCATAAATTATCTTTCCTGTAGCTTTATCTGTCAAGTTTATCATTCTTATTATATGATACATATAACATTTAAATGTTTCACAATATGGCACTCCCACCTTCAAGTTTCCCTTCATATTTCTATATTCTTAACATTCATGTAACGAATGTTTTCCATTTTTAGCACAGCTCTTCCTAGATAGTAACTAGGTTAAGGTCCCAGAGTATCGTAGTGAACAGATGGTGGTGTGGTGTGCCTCTTCCATATCACGATGTTCAAGATCAAGCAAAACAGGTGTCTCCTGCTTCCAGTCCTTGCCATTGACCTTGCATTTATGGTGGAAAAAGCAAGCACTGGTTTTTAAAAAAGAGAGAGAGAGAGAAGGTGAAACCTGTTCTGTAGAGTAATCAACCACCTGGTATCTGACCCACTTTGACAAAGGGGCGTACAAGGTCCCAACTTCTACATTCAAGTAGCTGGAGTAAAAACCTTTTGTTTGGTTTATGGCTGCACTAGATTATTATCAAATAGGACTGATATTTAGATTAAATTTACTATAAAAACGCGAATGCTTCACGAACTTATTGATAATTAAATAAGGTATGTATTTTTTATTTTAAAAGACTACCAGAATTATTTCACAAATTCTTTCTAGAAACTTTCATTTTCTGCTTACGGTTGGCTACCCATCTGCAAAGTGTCATTTTAGTGTTTTTTGTAGCAGTTAGCGTGGATTGGTACCTGAAAGGCTACATACCAATCACATGGAACCAGCTGCAACTGATTCTACTTTCATATTACCAGAGCATAATTATGTCCAAATGATTTTCACCTGATTCGAGAGGCTCGTTCATCATCAAGCAGAGTGTAACCATCTGGTACCAGAAGAAATCTGTTTCTCGTAGATATTTTGTGATGCAATGGAAGAATATATGGCAGAATAGAATAAGAGATGTAGATGCATATGATAGAATAAAATGCGATATGATAGAATAGAATACTAGATGTATAGGATAGAATAAAATAAGATATGGTAGAATAGAATACGAGATGTATATGTATGTATATGATAGAATAAAATAAGAGATAAATATGTTATATTTCAAATGTTTACGAGGGATATGCATAAGTATATAATAGAATAGAAAATTGTATATTCTCATATAGGATCTTCACTGTATGTTTTTTTTTTTGTGTCCAATATAAAGTAATGTTCAAAGTTTGACAGTAGCGTGTGACTAACCATTTCGTTAGTGGGACGTAGCACCAGCTGATGCTGGAGTTGCGAAACATCTTTCCCTCTCTCGAGTCTTTTCCGTGGTACTGTCTATGGATATTTACCAATATTGCTCAATGTTTCTACTTTCTATGCATTGCAGAAGTAGCTTTTTTTTGCATTTCAAAATTCAAACGTAGCTAGATTTAATGTAACCCTTCACTGTTCGATGGGCCGTGTCTGCTGCAATTGAAAATGTAATATTTTAAAAAAATTGATTTCTCAACACCACATAATATTATCAAAAGAGGAAAAAGTTTATCACATGTTCGCACATAATTTTGATAAGAAAACAACCAACGATAGTTGCAAATAAAGTGCACAGTGAAGGGTTAAATCAACCACTGCACTTTTTTACCCACATATACTCTCCAGTTTGATCTGCTCTATAATGAGTGTTTGCGTGGTTCATTTCACTCCTTAATAGTTCTATCAGGACACTTTCATATCCTTGTGTCCTGGCAGCTAACGTCTCTTTCTGATGTTTCACCTGCTAATTGCTTGTGTACGATGGAAATGTATTGATACATTACATGATTGTGTAGAACTTATTATTATGTTTGTAACTATATACATCTTGTAAAGAAAAAAAATTGTATCAGATTTTTAATTTGAAATGTTACTCAATATACGGTAAAGTAGTAATTAATCTAATATAGAATTAAATTTTTTAGGTACGAGATGCTGTGTATAGATTTGTTTCAAATTTACAAACGTGTTTGGCGTGTTTTGTTCCCTTAAACCAATCTACAAGATGTTTAGCCATTAAATCAGGTGTGTATCTGTGCATCTCTCAATGTGCAACAAGCTTTCCTTGGCACCATTAGCGCCATCTATTGTCGGGGCATATCCAGTCACTGGCCTTGTCACTTTGATCTCACCCCCCCCCCTCTCACCCACTGCAGTACTTCACCACCCCTCTCCCACCCCTCCCCATGGGAACACATACCCCCCTTCTGATGTAACCATTCGCATTCACTGGTCTCTCCTGCATCTATTATTAGTTGTTATACTCCACTTCTTTTATTGATGTCTATTCGAGGGATATGAATGTCACAACTTAAACCCTTGAGTAATGCAACAGGCAAAATTTGGCAGAATAATATTAGTGGAAACAAAAATTTCTCGTGAATGTTAGAGGCTACTTTGTTCGCTGGTATAAGAGGAAGCCGATATTTTTTAGAAAGCAAAATTGTTTGCAATTATTAGAGGAGGCCAAATATTACCTTTTTAATATTAGAAGAGGTCATTTTGCAACGTTAGAGCAACACGACATTTCGTCGCTCTACTGTGCCTTGTCCTTAAAAAGTATCCCTCCGATAATTGTCTATTGGTAATCATTATTTACGGAGAATCTTCGTGGTTCAATAAAGTCTTATGATAACAGTTGTGACAATCAATAGTAAGAGATGATTCTGTCTCTCTGTCCGTCACATTAACTTGGCAATTATTCTGATCTGCTCAATTAATGGTTTCATAAATTAAATTTTGATTTTGTTCTGTTGAAAATATTGTAGTTTTCAATGAAATTGGTATGATATATGCAGTCATTTTTGACGGTATCCTTTCACTAGTTTGCTATGCAAATAACAATGATCTTAGAAACTACACTCTATGTATCAAGACTAAGTTAATAAAAAATCTACAATTTTTTTTTTAAATGTGAAATTAATAAGTTGCGAACAACATCATACTAAAGGAATTTTGTTGACGGGTATGTCATATATTGGAATATTATTGACGGGAATATTCCTGGGAAGAATACAATGGTCATAAAACATTTCCAGTGTGCTTACTCTGTAAGATTAAACATCTCAAGGCTAGATTTATTATTTTTAACGTTGTTTTGACACAAATTAAAAGATAATGAATAGTTGTGTAGCGTTGTTTCCCGTTGATCATATCGTGAGGAAACTAAATAGCGTTATATCAAGCAAGGCCGTCAAAAAATTAATAAAGAAGGAAATATCTCAAATCTACCGAAATATAGGCTAAAATTATGTATTGGAATTTTCTTTATTATTGCAGAATCTCCATTTGAAAGGAAATAATGGTATCGACACTTATCTGATCGATTTTTTTTATGACGAATGTCATATTTGCCTTCGTATTATTAAATTATTATTATCAAAGTATTTTCATATAATTGATAAATCAAATTCATTGGCACCCCCATTCTCTGTAGAATGTCGATAATCGAGTATCTACCCCAGAAAGTTCAAATATCTCAATAACACACCCATTAAAGTTACATGTTCAGCTTCTTCTTTCGAAGATGCCAGTCTCTGAAAACCCTTACGTCAGCACATTTCCATTCTCCGTATCCTGCCTACCACTCAGCAAATTGACAGCAAATAGTGTTGCTGTTTGATTTGAAGGCGAGAGAGCGAGAAAAAGATCCTCAGAAACTCTTTGGTAGACTAGATACAGGCCGCTATCAATAAATTCTCTCTGGATTTTGGGGATTTATGTCTACCGCATCAAAGTGGGAGGAGGATAAACTTTTCTAACGTTTAATTCTTTGCCTGTCAGTCACATTTTAAGAAGTGTTGTAAGTTTTTAATAAAGTATCGGTATATTGGTATCGGTATTATTACATGGTGGTAATAAGATTTCTTGCGCTCACCTCCCCCATCACTCCTTCCAATTCATTTAACTTTGCCTCATAAATCTAGCTCCCTTTGCTCCCCATACCCCCTCTCTCTTCCTATGACCTAAAGTTCCCCTACAAATTCAGCTAACGTCAAACCAAAGGAGTTCGACTCGAAATTTGTGTGCATATCATATCCAAAAAAGATCTCCAGTTCGGTCAGAAAAAGTGGTCAAAGTACGGAACTATTTACGAAATATTGAGACCCGAAATACCTGCTGAAGAAGTTTGGACAGAACTTAATTTATTTCTTCTGAGCAGATTCCTTTCTTGTGTCCTTATCCGTGCAAGTTTGCAGACTTGTTCAGAAAATGGAGTTGGTAGTTAACGGACAATTTAGCTAGACGATAAGTACAAACTGTGTAATGAGGGTAAGTTCAGTGATATCGGACTGTTACACATTAACGATCATATAAGAAAAAACTTAGAATTATTATTTATCTTGTATTTTAATTGGTATTCCATGATACCTACAGATATGGATACGATTAGAAATAAAAGCTAAATAATAATCATAACTTTTTCTTAAATGATCGAAAATGTGGAATAGTCCGATAACTTGGAACTTACACTCTGAAACTTAAACATAATTTGTTTTAGAATTAAGTTTGAATTATGATTGTTTTAATTCTAATCATTGTATAGTGCGTACGCACGCTCAAGAGAGGTATAATGGTACTTACTTTGCCTAATATCGAAGTTAACATATCACAAGGAGAGCTAATGTAATGAACTAAATTGCTACTCAACTCAACTGTTATTACTTGCCTCATGATGCAAAAGAAACAAAATTAGAAGTCCAAGAGTGCCGATACACGGCGATGATTGCCAATAGACGTCGATGATTGCCAATAGACGTCGATGATTGGTGATAGACGTCGATGATTGCCAATAGACGTCGATGATTGGTGATAGACGTCGATGATTGGTGATAGATGTCGATGATTGCCAATAGACATTGGTGATAGACGTCGATGATTGCCAATAGACGTTGATGATTTGTGAAACGCGTATCGATGGTTGCTGATACATGTTTCGTTGGCTGCCGATAGACGTTTTGATGGTCGCCAATACAGTTTGATATTTGGTGTTGTTTGCCGAAACATGTTTAATATTTCCGCTACATGTCGCTGATAGCTGCCTACTATTTATTATTATTACTATCATTAAGACGCTAGAATAATCCTCCAAGGCATTTCATCAAGATGATAAATGATGCCGTCACATATGCTATAATTAAGCTGTTAAAATCCATTATCTAATTATGCTACCTTGGACTAATATTGATGTACATTCTAATTGATTATCGTTCGCTAAAAAATGCTCATAAGTTAAGTTCTGAGATATCGGATTGTTCCACAGTTTCGATCATAAGAAAAATGATATAGTTCTACAATTACTTATTTTAATTATTACCATGGATACCAATTGAAATGAGTTGAAATGAGTAATTTTTCTTATGATCGATAATGGGGAACTGTCCGATAACTAGGACAGTTACCCTTCCTAGGTACTGTAGTTTTTGTGCAACTTATGAAGTAGTTTGACTGTAATTCTCTCCATCATTATTTCTTTTAAGGAGTGTATTTTTTTGTCAGTTAAAAATAAGGTAGAGTTTTTTGTGTGTCCAGGTGGTTGGTAAATAATTAACTAGAACATCACCATTTTTGGGCATAGTGATGACATTTCTCCTAAACTGTACCACAGGGTGATGATTAAATCACAGCCTGACTCAGGTGTGGGACATATATGTAACAAGAAAGTAACTAAGGAAAGATTTAACTATTATCTTCACTAGTGTAAGCGTGCTGTCAAAAGTGACAGTGAAGGTAGTTCAATTTATGTAATAATTATTATCCCTGACTCCGCTTTTCTCCAATATTTTCAACTGAATAAAATATAATTTAGTTATTGAAACCATTTATTGAACTGATATCAGAATAATTTCATGCTCATTTTATCAGCTTGTTATCAGTGTTATTAGGTTACTGTGACGGACAGACAGATTAAATTTCATATATCATTATAGTTCACAATAAAAAATGAGCTTGAACGTAGATCAGTTTTCAAATTTCATTTTGTTTCATATTAATAATTGTAACTTATAGCTATGTTGTATATGTTTGATTTATTTCATTTGAAGAATAACTTCCGAATAAAGTATGGCTATAAGTCACATAGCTCACTAATCCCTTAAGATCCTTCCTTATCAGTTTTTGGTGGGCGTTTGCGTTAAGTGCTCTATATTATCAGTGCTGGTCAATAGAAATCACTCACACCTTGCCTGGAAGACATACACGCTTCTATAGCACTATAGCAGTGCGTGGGAGTGGCTACTGTACTCAGTGTTATTCCTACGGTAAAGCTAGTCAGGACATTAATGTGCTGACTGTACTCGTCACAACACTGGGCGCGGTCTCTAACGTTTAAATGCTATGAAATAAATAAGCAGCTATCGATGTGGTCTGATTACGTACCTAACTACCTTTATTAGCCTAATTATGAGTTGTTTTACTAAGTTACACGTATTTATCGCATACGCTTTATTTGGTTAGTAGATTACTCATGGTAAACTTCCTGCCAGATGTTCTAAAGAAATTAAGTGATTCAGTGGTACTTCAACTATTCAAATAAAACTAATATCTAAATTAAAGTTGTATATTTTGAGTAAATTGATTCGATGAATAAATATGTATTGGATCTTTTTAAATTTTAATATATCATCTTTTTTATCATTTATATGTATATTTATTAATAGTAGTGTGAATGGTTGCATTGATTGATGTTTAATAATTTTAATTAGTAGATCGTCTTACACAAGTTCTTTAAAAGATGTACGCACTGAACCGCTAATACGTACTGTGACGTACATACGCACATATCTACATGAAGAAACTTGAAAGTTTCGAAACATTCCCTTACAAAACATTTGCTGCAGCACTGCAACCTTGCGAACGTTCGTTCGTTCGTACAAGGGGTTCGTTCACAAGTGTACGTACGTACTAACGCACTCGTTCACACACTTTTGTTCCAAAACACTACGGAACTGCGATGGTACGTACTCCTTCATTGTAACTGTGGCAGTGGTTAAGTGAAGATATGTGACCGTAGCCTGCATTCTTTAGACCAACATGCATTTCTAACCTCTGGTATCCTGTATACCATTTGTGTAACGTGTATACCCTTTGTAGCATATATACGTTTAATTTCTTCTGATCTACGTGTAACCACGTGACTGCGTGTGTGTGTAATTTTGTACGTTAATATTTTCGATCGTAATCTGAGTGTTCTAAGGTATTTGTTAGTGTAGCTAGTGGTTTTGACAGTGAATTGCTGGTGATATTTGTTAGTGTGATGGCTTTCAGGTTCCCTGGAGTTAATCCACATCTGTGGTACGCACAAAATCCTTTGGAGGTAAGAATGTTTATTATAGGCCTACAGTAGGTAGGTAGGTCAGTCGGTAGGCTTGTTTTTGTTCCTCTGATTCAGGGTAACTACCGAACAAGGCCTAGTCTCTGTAATCGGTTTTAGTTACATTACTATCAACTAATTCAACTTGGATGGAAATTAAGAATTGAAATCAGTTTCACAGTGTATCTAAATAGGTAATACACTGCTCGTTATTTGCAGTGTGTTCGATAACAGAGTACCCACCCTATATACCTACCTACTTACCTAACAAGGCTTTGGTTTGTAGTCAGAAAGGTAGATACTATGGAATAAACAAAGGAGTAACAAATAATCTAACAAACTACAGGAATTTACAACTACTTTTGGATATAAGAAATTCCTCCGAAATTGTCAATTTTAAGATACAAACTTTAGCTATTATTATTACTTATTTATAGTAGAATATAGTGGTGGTAGTAGTTGAATAATATACTAAATTTATTTAAATAACTGGTAGTAAACATTCGATGTATGATAATTGCTACAGGCTGTATGTTAACTATTAAATGTCAGTGACAGAGTATCCCATATTGACGAGTGTCCACTCCATATGGTGCACTCCACCAAGGTTTAATGGGCTGATAGGCCTATTTCTGATAGACCTAAGCTGCTGAATATCTCAGGGCTCTACCATGAATTACTGATAACTTTGGTCTCGGTGCCTATGGTATTGATCTATTAAATGACTACTGCCACTCTCACCAGATTAGTGCACTTTGCTTCAAGTACCGAGTGGTGCACTTTGCTTGAAGTACCGAGTGGTGCACTTTGCTTGAAGTACCGAGTGGTGCACGTTGCTTCAAGTACCGAGTGGTGCACGTTGCTTCAAGTACCGAGTGGTGCACGTTGCTTCAAGTACCGAGTGGTGCACTTTGCTTCAAGTACCGAGTGGTGCACTTTGCTTCAAGTACCGAGTGGTGCACTTTGCTTCAAGTACCGAGTGGTGCACTTTGCTTCAAGTACCGTGTGGTGCACGTTGCTTCAAGTACCGAGTGGTGCACGTTGCTTCAAGTACCGAGTGGTGCACGTTGCTTCAAGTACCGAGTGGTGCACGTTGCTTCAAGTACCGAGTGGTGCACGTTGCTTCAAGTACCGAGTGGTGCACGTTGCTTCAAGTACCGAGTGGTGCACTTTGCTTCAAGTACCGAGTGGTGCACTTTGCTTCAAGTACCGAGTGGTGCTGGCTGGCTGCATGGAATATTGCTACATGTGAAACTCCTGGTCACAGAATAGCCTTTGTGTTTTTATCTCCAATGAATTTTTGTTCATTGGCACTGAGGTTTAAAGTACCCATTTTTCGCAGTCTAGTTTATGATGTGTACATAGTCATAACAAGCGGATATTAACTTAGCGAATGTAGTGCGATAATTCCTACTCTGCAGTGCACTATATAATCCAGTGCTTCTCTGTATTCCCATGTGTTCCAATCGGTTCTGGTAATAGGAATCAGGTGTCCGGAAGTGCTGTCATTCCACACCTTGCTATCAGTTACAGTCTCAATTCACATCGTGTGGTGGCGAACCTAATACTCAAAGGGAGTTTGAAAATATGTAGGTTTTTTCTAATTATTTGTAACTAATATATTCCCAGGCAACAAGGGTTTATTCCTGGGATATTAAGGGATTATCCCAGGAATATAAGCATTTAATATAATCCCTCTTGTCCGGGTTATAGGCAATTATTGCTTATAAATCAATGATATTGTCAATTGCTTTTCATGTTATAATCTGATGTTTGTTATCTCTACTGTTATTTTTTTGACTCTGTAGCTTTTCTTCATTCATGAGCTCTGTCATCATTGAATTTGTTCACGATCTCCCTTTTTATTTGTATAACATTTGATAACAAATTTTTGTAACACTTTCTTATTTATATTCCACATTGATTTTATTCATATATTATTTGACGTAATTTTTATAGAAGGAAATACGTGTTGTTTTCTTAGTCACTGAGTAGCTTTTGTGCATTCATGAGCTGTGTCTTTGATAGCTCCCTCGTACATTTCTCATTTCCAATAGTGTCGTATCGACTCTTGTTTTGAACATTTCTTTTCAATTTATTTGTCTGCAGGGCTTGCAACAACAAAGCGATCCAATCTAAATACTCTGTGTGTTTTTCTGTTTCTGATATTTTCTCATGGGGGGTATATTTAGATAGCTTGACTTAGCTACTCTTGGAGATGATATTTGAATATATAAATGAATTTGTTCATATATAATTTATATAGCTATTTATATCGAAGTAATTGTTTATCTTAAAATATATATATATATATATATTTTTTTTTTCATTTATGTCATTTCATTTATAGGAAATATATTAAGATAATGTTTTACATGCTTTATTCAATCCTATTTTCATATTTCTTTAACTGGACTAAAATTATTTTAATTTGGTAGCTACTCATTGTAATACACCCATGATGTACGGTGCTATCTTTAATTCAATAAAATATTACTATATTCCAATATGAATTTATTAAATAATCTTTAAATCAAGTTCCTATTCATTATACTCCATTCAATAACTTTTTATTCCAGCGCATCGTCGATCCTATTGATAACATTTTTCCTCTGTTCCATACGCAGCAGTTAATTCATTAGACTATTTACATCCACTATTTATCGAAGACTTCAAATGTCACAGTTCAAAATAGTCCTCTCCGCCTTATATATCTATCTATCAGCCTACAGCCTCAATAATGGCTGCTTTTGATTGTTTATTCTCAGATGTACAGTTAAGGAATGGATGTTAACACGTTTAGGGCGTGATGGGACAAATATGTACCAATTCATTTCATCTGAATCATTCGATAAATTGATTTAATTTAAGTTCAAATGAATTAGTTTATATCATTTTAACAGAGTAAAACTAGGTATGGATTCTGAATCACTTTTAATGAAACTTTTAAAATAATCATTTTACTATAAACTTGTGTTCAAGTTTCAACTGCATTCTTCTTATACTCCGAAGTCCTTTGTATTAATAACAACAATGGTAGCGTCATATATTTTGTTCTGGTGGTGAAATTCACTCCAGTCCAATAGTACAAAAAATGTGTGTGTACAGTCTACTCTCAGTCTTAATTTACACAGGAAATACCTCTAGTTCAAACCATCCAGTTCCGATTGTGTGTGTGACTGTGTGTGCTTGCTAATGTAGCATGTGTGCTTGTTAATGCTCATGTGTGCTTGTTAATGCTCATTTGTGCTTGTTAATGCTCATGTGTGCTTGTTAATGCTCATGTGTGCTTGTTAATGCTCATGTGTGCTTGTTAATGCTCATGTGTGCTTGTTAATGCTCATGTGTGCTTGTTAATGCTCATGTGTGCTTGTTAATGCTCATGTGTGCTTGTTAAATGTTTTTCACATGGTCAGTTCACCTGTACTGGACTCCTTAAATGTTAACCGTTAAGTTTTTTTTCGTCTGTTCACAGTATATCGTGACATGGAACATGTTCGACAGTTAGAACAGGGGTTATTATGCTCGGGTCGATTAATCCCGTACTTTATAATCTAGATTATTCTAGCTCAATGGTCCATGCTTATTTTAATTATTGTTATGACTTATGAGTGACATACTAGTTCGTTGAGGTTGTTCTAGTTACTAGATTTTTTACATATATTATTGATTGGAATATTTAATTTCATAACAGTACAAGATGTACTTGGCCATAGTTTCTAACATGTTCGCTCAGAATTTATTTCTATACTGGAAGTGAAAAACAATATAAATCCACATTCAGATACTAAAAACAAACTTCAGTTATTGTAAATAAAGTGCTCAGAGAAGGGTTGAAACAACCACTGATAGTTGTAAATAAAGTGCACATGGAAGAGTTAAAACAACCACCAATAGTTGTAAATAAAGTGCACAGTGAAGGGAGCTTCAAAACAACCACCAATAGTTGTAAATAAAGTGCACAGTGAAGGGAGCTTCAAAACAACCACCAATAGTTGTAAATAAAGTGCACAGTGAAGGGAGCTTCAAAACAACCACCAATAGTTGTAAATAAAGTGCACGCTGGAGGGAGCTTCAAAACAATAGCTGTAAGCAATATGTGGCGTACTGTTAGACGCATCATATCCTATCAGTCATTAAATGCTCCACTGGGTCTCTTTTTAATCTTCTAAATCCGCTTCAATATTTACGTACATATATCTGCTTCTGGCCCCGCAACAGTTAAGCTCTGGCTTCAACTGAAACAACAGCTTCGCTAGTACTCTATCTACTGTGTTTGCCAATTGGATGATAAATACTATTTTATCCGATCATGTTTTAACTTCAGTTGGATTATGTTATATAGATTATGATGTTTAAATTTCCTGTGTTCAAAACGTATAATTTGATTAGTCAATACATACACGGTAAAACCTATATCCGGATATTGTGAGTCATTTATTAATACTTCTGTGTATCGTGTTTGTGTTTTCACGGAGGAAACATTTCCATATTTTTCCTCTGTAGCGGAAATTAAAAAGAGACTTCTGAACTTTAGCGCAGTGAAAAGTTTTTCCAAACAAAATATCTAAACAACCTTTTGAATGTTTGTCTCTGTTGAATATAAAGCTCTTTATTATGCATTGTTTTTAAAAGAATACTCGTCTTTTTGTAGGGAACTTCATTTGTTTGATTCTTTGATATAATATATTTCTATTTAAAGAATAGTGGATATTTATGTACTCGGAGGAATTTTCCCAATTCAAACTGTATGGTTTTTATTTCCCTATGAAATAAATAGTGAAATAAATTAAATTGAAACATAATAATTTGATATATTTTTATTAAAGATGGAAATTCTTTATTGAGTGCTCTGTTCAATGGTAAAATAATATTTAATAAAGTAAATATAGCTATATATTTTTTCTATCTTCATCACTCTATTTCCTCTTATAAATTGAGAAGTAGATTAACTCCCTCTAAAAAACAAACTGGAAGACTCCCCCTCTGTCAAATTCATCAAAATATTTTGAGTACGTTAAGGGTAAGCTCCGAGTTATTGGACGGTTCCGCATTTTCGATCATAAAAGAAAAAATGTATAAAAATATCCGTTTAACTTTTATTTTAATCATAATTATCTATTTTTTCATGTTTATGGAAGCATCCGAAAACTCGGAACATCCCCGACTTTTATTTTTCAGGATTCGCACTCAAACCGTTTGTAATTACACAGTAATTACCTCGGGAAATCCGATCTCTAATTAAATTTGTTTTCGGAAGGAAAATTCGTCGTAGAACTGCAGTTCCGAGCTTTTACTAAAAAAAATTATTCTATTTTCATTATGTAATGTTCTCCTCTGGTGAATTAGCTAAAGCACTTGCTGAAATAGACTTGGGGAAATTCTGAATCATTGGACAATTTCACATTTCCGATCATAAGAAAACTTTAATTATTAGTTAACTCTAATTTAATGGGTTAATTTTAATTGAGTTAAATTATTATTTTGTGCTTTATGATCGAAAATGTGGGACTGTTCGACCACTTGTAATTAACCCTTACCTCTATTTTCTTTTTGTGATGACATCTCCTTTAAATTCATTTTTTAACACTAGGGTGTCTAGTTCCGGTGTAGCTGATATGTTAACCAGGGGTTCGACTGCTTGTATTCGTTACACAAAACTAATTCTTTTATGGTGAATTTTTAGAATTATTGAAATATCTTTTATATCCGCTGTAACAAACTCATCCCACGTGAGTGACGTTGCATTTTGCTGACATTGAAATTGGAGCAGAGTGTATCTATTTTTTCTAGCGTATAGGCGTGTCTCGTAACAAAGCTAATGGTAAAAAGAGTGATTTATCTTAACTACCACATTGCCCACTAACTCTCCTAAAAAGTCATGTGTAACGTGTACTCAATGTACAATATTGTGTTTCGCCATGAAAAAGATAGGCTGAATTATGCTAAATCATCCCTAATTGAATACTTCAAATGGGATTATTTCTCGTACTAAAATCCACGTTTATTTTCTTAAAAAAAAACAATGGATTTAAGAATATGAATTTTTCTCACAAAATATTGCATCCATTGAATAAAAAAAAGTATGTTCATTTTTCTAAAAGTAGAACGAATCAAATTCATGAAAATTTATTTTATACATAATATCCAAATCACTTCAAACCGCTAGATCTCAAAAATAAAATCCACTGAGCAACATCGTACAGTTATGTGTTCTTCTACATTTCTGTTGTTTCCAAGTCTCTCTCTTAGATTACATTATTAAATCCATTTCATTGTATGCCATGCATAATTCATAACTGTTATTGTTCTTTTTAATACACTTAGAGCCGTGTGCCTTATACTCTATAGTATTGCAGAAAGAGCTTTGCTGCCACTTTTCTAAGTTACATTATGTAGATGGTGTTCTATTTTTATGTGCCTTTTGTGTAACCCAAAACTATTATATTATTTTAATATATTCCTACTTTCGAATAGTTTGTACATATTTGAAGTAAATATCCTAAAAACTCGCTGTGAGTAGAATATTATTTGTTTCTAAACTAATTTATTTTGCGTTCATGATTTACATCAATTATTTCGATAGTTTAAAGCTGTGCTAGGGTAAGTTCCAAGTTATTAGGATGTTTCACATTTTCGATCAAATAAGAACAAAATATAATTAATCAAATTTTAATTTCATTTATTATATATTATTTCTTATGTGATCGAAAATGTTGAACAGTCCGGTAACTCATAACTTACCCTACGAAATTTAAAATATATTTCGTTTAATTAAAAAGAAATTAACGAACATCATACTTTGCAATAAAAACTGCAATCTTACCATCCTCACTATTTTACAATTTCTCGCGATTCTTTTAACGTTAGATACGTTATCTCTCTTATCTCCGTCACGGTATAATCATCGTAACGTACCATCCCTCATCTAAGGCAACTCCCCTCTAATTTCCGCATTGTTCAATCCCCTCTTCTCTTGTTTTTATTAAAACAATAACTTTCATTTTTTAAATAAATTTAAAAAATACATCCTTTATAAAATAGTAAGGAAAAATATAGTTAATTCTTGCGGTATTCCTAATGTATTGTAATTGCATTTAATATTTATCTAATAAATGTTCCTTTTTGCAATTTATCTAATAAATGTTCTTTTTTGCAATTTATCTAATAAATGTTCTTTTTCTTTTGCAGGTAAGTGACCGTGGCCCCAATATCGCAATGAAGGTAATTAGTCAAGTGGCGTAATTAATTAAATTGTGTAGTCTTCCAACCTTCATGATATTCAAATAAAATAAAATGGTGATCAATTTTTAATTGCTAAGAAAGATTTTATGATATTCACCTTATCGTTTTTCTTACTTCCTCTCCCTACTGTCCCTTTTCTTTTGTGTCCCTTTCTGTCTCTTCTTTCCTTTATGCCCCTTCCTTTCTGTCCAATACAAGTCTTTCCATTGGATGCAAATACCGACCCATTGTTAGCAGCGTCTCTCCGTCCATTCCTTTGCAAATGGCTTCTTGATGAGCCATCGGTTGGGTCAATGGGACATCCTCGTCCTACTTTGTGGCCCATCCAATGGTTTCCATGTCATCCGTGAATTGCTACAAACCGTTTGCCCCGCCTCATTTACATAACAATTGCCTCCGTCTAAATCGACTCCCTATGTCGCTGATATTGGTTCAAAACTTCCTATCACACTATTTATTTCATTCTATATTCATATGTATCTTTTCAATAATAAATCAAACCTGCACCTTTTTATAATGTTTGTTTAGATGACTGTGCCATTTTGACATCAGACAGTAAAAGTACACCGAGGACCAACCTTAGTGAAGGTGTTAGATAACTTAAATTCACCACTCATTTCAAACACGGGGCACTTTTATCACGACTTTAAGTGACTCATAGGTTTGTAAGAACCTTAGCTACGGGTATCATTACCTTATCTCTTCCGTAGAAAGTGCAAACAGAAGAGTTGGTACTACTGCTGGCAAGTGAATGGTGCCACACTTCCTGCAATCTCGGAAAAGCTTATCACTTTAATTAATCGCTAAACATGCCACTTTTTCTTTTCTCTCTTCAAATGAGATAAGAAATTTTATGCATCATAAATATTTTCATCAATTTAATTCATTCTCTCATACGCGATATTTTTGCAGTCATTGTATAAAATAATCAAAAAATTACACGTTCAATTAATGCAATCGAGTAAAAAAAACTGTTAAAGAGTTTGATTATACTGTTGAAATTAGTTTCTATTTGATAAAGTAATTAATATCATAAAGTTTCATTTGAAATATTAAATTTACTATCTGCAGCTTCTAATTATGTTTCAAAGCGTAGTGATGAAAGTGTCGCAGTACATCCAATTACTTCCTCTCGGTACTTTCCATTGATAGTACTATCTATCTGTGCTTTCATGTTGCTTTCATACCCTGTGTACTTGCACTGAGATAAACTAAGTGCATTTTAAAAACAGTTCTACCACTTACGGAACGTATTGTCACTCAATGCAAATCCCATGCAATCTTTTTATTCACATTCTAAAGGAAACTTATATTTCTATAATCATACAGATTGTAACTTAATTTAACCACTGCAATTATCTGTGGAAACTTAGGTTTTGATTTCTTATCTCTTGTATTTATTATACCCATTTCACTGTAATTCAATATTCAGCTTCTATTTTAACTACTACTATTTCATTTATCTTGAAATCTTTATTGTTAAATTTTACATTTCAAAGGTATCCTAAGTAGCTACTACTTTTGTTGCAATTAACGAACATGCTCGTATCATAACTACAGCAGTAATTGTAATTATCTTATTTATTTGGAATATTATAGTTCGTATCCTAACTACAACATTATTTTTAATACTAAAGCTTGTATCCTAACTATAGCTCGTATCATAGCTACCGTGTAATTACGAAGCGTGTGTTCTTTCCCCACAGAGCCATCCTTTAGAATGATGTGTACGATCGTTACTTCAAAGAATAATGATGGCAATACGTCTGGTGGTCACTTTTGAGCCCTCATATCTCTATCTTGCGAGGGTATATCTCTTGACACTAGCAAGTCGTTTTTCACTGGGACTCGGTTGTCAAATTACACTCGCCTGACTAAAGCATTGCATGTTCACTCACACAGGATTAGATTACACTGAAGCGAATTTATTCAGAAATATCTGGTTCAGATTGTTCACTAAATGTTAAGTGGCTGAAGCTCCAAGTGCATATTTATGTGAATCATACAAATAATTCATAGCCAGTAGGTTGAATACTTCCGTATAGCATTGTTGTAAATGTGTACCCCAGGGTTCAGTTTTACCGCCTTTGCTATCTCTCAACATTGCTATTCTTCTCAGTAGAACTATTTTTCCGACACATTTCCGGGGTAGCATTTTTATTCGCCGATAATTTACGGGGGCTCTCTGAGAGCTCATCGATATCCTTTTTTCTCCACTGCGAATGGAGGGACTTATTTATGCCGCGGTGTAAAAGGCACTGATTTATGTTAATGATATGGGTCTTGAGAGAGATTGGTCAGACCGCTTTTGGTGACTTGAAATGAGACTTCTGTTCCCATTATTCTAAAACTGTATTAAATTTTGTACATTAAAATTGTCAAAATCAGTCTAGAACAATATTTTTATTTTTAAGACCTTGTTTCGCTAAATATCAAATCTTCATATCTATATAAAATTTACAAGATTCTATAGTAGTAGGGTGAGTTCCGAATTACCGGTCAGTTCCACATCTTCGGTCATATAAGAAAAAACGATATTTTAGTAATTATTTAATTTTTATTTTAATATCGTTTTTTCTTATATTACCGAAGATGTGGAACTGACCGGTAATTTGGAACTTACCCTACTCATAAGTTAACTATTAATTTAGTATTAAAATGAACATTTGTCTTGCATGTCCTATCTATATATTCATCATGTACATTCTTAATTTTAAGAAAGGAGTGCATGTAATATGTAATTCTTTCATGTCACACCACTGCAATCAAAGCTGCCATAATTCCATGAGGTTTTCTTCGATCCTTCTTCCAGTGCAAGACTTATGATTCCTCATCCATTTCGTATTTATTCACTTAATGTTGAAGTCTGCGTGATCGGTAGTTATTACCCGAAGCTTTGCTCCATTATTTTACTTACAGACGCCATTCTGGAGTGTGTCTGACTTATGATTTGACATGAAAACTGTGACCAGTGGCAGTGTGCAATACTTTAGAGTTTTTATGGCTGGATATTATACTTTTAAGTATGTTCATTGACCCCTTTGTTAAAGAACATACCTTTGTGTAGTATCATTGTGTTTCGCTGTTTATATTAATTCTTGATTTATTGTGGTTATTTGTTACGGTAGGTACCATGTTTATATTATATAATTTAATTAGTTGTTGTTTATTACTTGATACTAAATTGGTACACAAAATTACTTGGTTCATAATTTTTTGGTATATTGTACAAATAGCTCGATTCACATTATTTGGTTGATGGTACTTGATTCATACTTTTCCCCTTTCTATTTTATTTTCTTCTTCCTTACTCTCTCCCCTCATTACTCACTCTCACCACTCTCTTCCCTCTCACCACTCTCTTCCCTCTCACCACTCTCTTCCCTCTCACCACTCTCTTCCCTCTCACCACTCTCTTCCCTCTCACCACTCTCTTCCCTCTCACCACTCTCCCCTCACATCGCGTGCCATGTCACCACTCCTATCAGAATGCTCTAACCACTCTACCATTATATCATTCTTCACTGGAATGGATTCACTCTTTGGAATCCTTCTACTAATCAACTACTTACGATAAAAAGCAATGGACTTTATTCTCAAGTGCCGCTCATTGAGTGTAATCTTTTCAGCATAATTCTCCTCGTTATCAGATGTTATTAGAGTCATTACCTAACTGCAGACTAGTTCATTACATAATAACCCTATTGATCTGAATGTACCATCTGCTTCAATGTACGTAATAACGGTACATACTAATTTTACCGATAGATGATTTGACGTAACCAAAACGCTAGGATTTAAATGGATACTCACTGACGTTCAGTAATGTATCGAATATACATCTTGAAATGAATGATGATATTAATTAGATTATTAAACACTATTTGAATAGTTGCTACCTGGCACTAGCTATTGTCTCTTCTCTATATCAGTAATGTCTGGTGATAGTACCTTCTTCCAGGGCAATCCATATTACTTGAACTATGATTACGTCTATGTTATGCTCAACTTACTAACGATTGATGATGTAATGTTAGTGCGATTGTCTATGAGTCTGGATTATTCGAATTCTGAATCGGGGATGATTTTTGAGGCTATTGTATAAGTTTTGCATATGAATTTGAAATTCTAAATAAATGTTTTTTTTTGTATCTAATAATTACTGTTCAATGTTGTTCATCTGTTCCTGTACATTGTGAACCACTTTCCTCTCCCATTCAGTTGATCATTCCCTTAATTGGTGTACATGTTTATCAGTTTGACTGACGCCTACATTGATCAAAATGTAGAAGTATATCCTCACCATATATTATTATCCAGAGCATATTGTCTTACTAAAAGGTCACATGAAGTGTTTATTTTGTAACTTTGTTACACATCTATAACAGACTGTTAATAATTATTATATCTATTAGTGTGAACTTAATTCACGTTTAGTGAGGAAAAAAAAACTGAAAATATATATTCTAATATTTTTCTTTAGTCAGAAATATTAATATTATTAATCTCTTACTCTAGTTTAATATTCTACTCGAGTCATTTTCCATTTAATCCCTTATCTTGTTGGAATAATTATGTTTGAGTACTGTAGATGGGGAAACTGTCCTCGATAGTGCCTCTTTTGAGGCTCCATGCGCAGTTGTTTTCGTGTATCCAATAACTGTCTCTCCCACCTATCTGGCATCACTTTCCTTTCTTGCTTGGAAAGGGGTACTGCAATGTATAGAGGTTGGAGGGTAAGGTTCAGAGTTATCGGACACCTCCACATTTTCGACCATATAAGAAAAATATAGCTAATTGTTAATTTTAACGAGTTATTTTAATTGTATCCATGATACTTGCAGGTATCATGGATACCAATCAGTATAGTGTATGAATATATTTATGGCACTTGGTATACTGTTTGAATAAAGGTACAGTACTGAATATAGTGTATGAATAAATATATTAAATTATGTATAGTGTATGAATAAATATATGAAAATATGTATAGTGTATGAATAAATATATGAAAATCTGTATAGTGTATGAATAAATATATGAAAATATGTATAGTGTATGAATAAACATATGAAAATAGGTATAGTGTATGAATGAATATATGAAAATCTGTATAGTGTATGAATAAATATATTAAAATATGTATAGTGTATGAATAAATGTGTAGTACTCCATATAGTATATAAATTAACGTACGATGTATGTGCCAAATTTTATATGTGTGGTGCATATTATTCCTGTTTAAGGTGTTCTTTAGCTTTAAAGGCCTATGCATTAGTTTAGAAGCAGTAGGCATATCTAAATGTCATAGGGACTATAACCTTGATGCTTACTATAGGCAAAGTCATGATAAACTATTTACAACGGTTCTAAATAGGTAAGGATAATAACAATGTAAAATTTACTTTGATAGTTTATTTTTTATAGATTTTGGTCCTTCAAACTCGTGTACAATTTATATCGTTAAAAGACTATGGCACACCCGGAACTAAATTAAACTGCTTTATATTAAAAAAAATATACACTAGAGTAGAGTGACTAGACGGACCATTTGTATTTTTTTAGCCAGATGAAATTATGTAAATATACTTATAAATCATTGAATGATAAATATATATATATATAAAATCCATACTTTATATTCGAATAATTTGTCAACAGAATCGAATTTGTAAGGCTGTGTTTAAGACTCAATTTATAAAGATCGAGTAAGAGACGAATTATCGGTCAGTTCCACATCGTCGATCATATAAGAAAATACGATATATTTATTATTTTAATTATTATTATATCAGTTTTTCCTATATTACCGAAGATGTGGAACTCACCGATAAGTATCTCTTGCTTTATTTATTCGAACATTCTGCAATTATGACACTCCCCGTTCACACGCACATACACAGACACAACTCAGTGCATTTAACCGAATTAATTAGGATAGAGAAATACACTAAAATGTTACACATCTCTCCTATCCATAATTCGAATCAGACCCCAACAACATCAACTGCAATGGCTAGTCTAATAATTGAGGTACTATGTGACCTTCGTGTGACACTACTCAGCTCTGCCAATGCTATTCCTACCAGAACTGACCACAGTAGATAGTACATGCTTCAGGTGATGGTACAGGTAAAACTAGACACTGGATCACCTTGTCCCGATACAATGGACTGTGCCAAGGAGATGCTGAGCATGACTGTCCTATTTGACTGCTAGGTACTCTTAATGTAAATATATTATATACCTCGAACATCAAAAGGTAATTATATTACTCTTTATGCTATTTGAATATATTTTTGAAGGGAAAGGGGTTTAAATTGTTTATTAAAATTATTCCAAAATTCCTAGTGGTTGAAGTGCGTACAAAGTTTATGTGTCAGTTAGTTATTACCTACGCAAAAATTTCGAAAGGTTATGTTCTGATCGACGTTTTATTTATTTTTAATTTATATAAAAGGATTTGAAGTATTTTAAGTAACTAATTCACATAAATATTTCTCACAATCCTAGTTTCCGTAGCTACCGTACAACCCTATCTGATATTGCCCTAAAAAGATTCCCTGCCATCAAAAGAAACAGTAACCCTAAACCCATGTGAATGTGAAGGCATGAGAAAAATACACAAAGAGCACATAAGCAACGTATGTGCCATAGGCTTCAATGGAGAGCTTATGCTCACAATAATAAACTATGTGTATAGGAAAACATAGAACTAAAATATACACTCTACTGATATATTAGTGTATGCTGTTACACACTGTATAATACGAATTGAATCTTGTTTTAGATTTATCTCCACTTGTTGAATTGTTTCTACCCTAACTATGATGATAGATCACTGTTCGTGTTAGAGAGCTTGGTGAATGACAATGATTTCTCTGCAAGCTAAACCAGATCCTCATTATCAAATGTAAACTGTTTACCCTGTAGAGTAAATAAACTAAGGGATGTCATAAACTACAGTCTAAATAAATCACTAGGGCTCTGATCCACATAAATACTTTGGCGAAAACAAAAGAAATAGACAAGCTAGGGTAAGCTCCTAGTTATTGCACTCTTCTGCATTTTAGATCCCGAGAAAAAAAAAACTTATTTCAATTATTATATAATTTTGTGAATTCGTTAGATAACTCGGGAACTACCTTGCCCAAATATTCTTATTTTGACTCTCGTTCCGGTTGCCATCACTGACGCTGCATCTTCACACTAGTTTAGTTCTAGGTACTATAGTAGGTATGGAAGTCAAAACAGAGATGGAAGACTCAGTGTGATGTCTCTCAAAACAGAGCTACATACACAAAGACACATTAGTAACCCTATATGTGCCTTGAGAGTCG
This sequence comes from Caprella mutica, assembly GCA_947561585.1. Classification (NCBI taxonomy): domain Eukaryota; kingdom Metazoa; phylum Arthropoda; class Malacostraca; order Amphipoda; family Caprellidae; genus Caprella; species Caprella mutica. The sequence continues at coordinate 39,706 of CANNZV010002539.1, forward strand.
AAAGGAACAAACTATTTCCATTGAAAAGGGAAGAAAGGGCTCTTTTCAAATGTTCTTAAATGTATTTATTTTAGAGAAAAGAGTAAGTTCAGAGTTATCGAACGCTCCCACAGTTTCGTTCACATAATAAATATATAGTTTTGTACGTTATTTTAATTGGTCTCCATGATACCTGTAGGTATCATTGATACCAATTAAAGTAACTAATTTAAATAATAATTTATGTATACTTTTATATGTTCGGTAATGTGGAACCGTATGATATTTCTGAACTTACCTATCTATAGTATGAGACTATAGCGTTAAGATGGTCTGTTTTAATTTTAAGATGGATATGGTGTGCCCACTATCATTAGTTATCGTACTACATCCCCATATTCCGTGTCCTTCCTTTTGTAGATATTTCATGAATATTCCACCAGTGTAATGATTTTCTATCTTGAGGAGTGACTGACTGACCACGTCTTGACCCCGTGTGTGAGTTTATATGGTCACTGCAATGAATAATAAGCGATGGTGATTAGCGTAGCCCTTTATATTAAACTACGTGTAGAATTTACCATACCGTGGAACTTGAATATATTAGATGTAGTAATCACTGAATATTCATAGCAAAGTATATTTAAACAATGTTCTTTTTGTATTTCCACGGACATCAACATTTCCACACAATATCGTTCATATTCTCGCCGTGCTCCTTTTTCATAGCATACAATAAAATATTTAGAGCTCATAACAGGAGAAAAGCTACTCCGTGACATATAACTCTTAATCCACCACAGGATATCACGGATACTATTTTTCACTCTAGGGCAAGATCCGAATTATCGGTCAGTACTACATCTTCGAGTCGTATAAGAAAAATAGTATAAAAATTATTATTAGATAGCAATGTGTAATAATTATAATTTTTAAATTGTTTTTTCTTATATGTCCGATGATGTAGTACTGACCGATAATTCGGAACTTACTCTAGTTTCCATTGTTGCTTAGTTGTATGAACATTTTCCTTTCGTCAATCTATACTTTAAAATAAGAGAACAGTCTTATCTAACCATTAAAACTATTAAAGCCTCGCACTTATATTAGTAATTTATAAAAATTGTACTTTTTAACTTTAGAGATAGAAAAAACTTCTAAATCAGTATACAGTAAAACTTCTGGGTTATGAAGCACATGGGAATTGGGACCTGAATTATGAAATGCGCTCAAGTTATGAAGTAGTTTTCTATGTTAAGATTATAGAAAATGGTATGCGTGAAGAATTGCGTCATAGTTTTCCCTAAGATTTTAATAAATAGTTTACTAAGATAATGATTTTATGAAGAAATCAATACTCCATAACTTAGGTGTTTCACTGCATATGCATTGATATGTACAGTCAAAGAAAAGTGTATCCGTAATTAATTTTTGATGGTTTATTAATTTCGCATTTTCAAATATAAACTATACTAATTGTAATGCATGTAGTTATTTTATAATTAGTCTGAATACATTTTGAAATTTTTGAAAATAATATGAAATTAGAAAACTGTGATTTGAGAAATTAACATTGTGTGGTGAATCTTCTCTCTGATAGTACATACCTGCTTTAAATTTAATGAAAAACCCATTATATAATTGAATTACCAGTGTATGAACAACCGCTACTGTACTATTTGTTCTGATCACCAAAGCATTCCTAGTAGCAATATAATAAATGAGTTTGTGGGAGACATGTCATCAGTCTCTCTGACAGACGCCACATGTCTCTAAAAAGATTCTCTAGAAATAGCCTACTCTCATCTCAAACCATCTCGAAGACAATAAATAAATTTAATGAGTGTAAATAGAGAGAAAAAAAGGTTTATGATAATTATTAGACTCGTGATTGTGGCATGATTCATTATCATGCTAGGGTAATTTACGAGTTATCGGACGGTTCCACATTTCCGATCATAAGAAAATATTATATATTTACATTACGACATTCTTGTTCTTTCTCTGGTAACTCGAAGTCCGGTAACTCGAATAAACACAGTTTTTTTATCTTATGTAAGTTTGAGGTAGGTGAGTAATCATTGGAAGGAAGCCTTGCTATCCGCTTTCTCTTTCTAAATACGACAGTCATGTTTCTATTGTGAGCTAAACTGCCCATTGTAGTGTCATCTTCATTGTATAATATCTTCATTGTAGTTAGTTACTCTGGATGGAAGAGAAGTTGGCTCACCAATACCATCACTAGAACACTCGCACAAAAAAACCTGACTTGATTTATAAATGGGGTAAGCGAAAAGTTATCGGTCTGTTTTCCGAAAAGTTATCGGTCATTTCCGATCATAAAACAAAAAGTTACCATTATTACTTAATATTCTTTTTTTATATATTATTGTAAGTTAAATGATTTTGTATTTTTTCTTACATGATCGAAAACACGAAACAGTCCGATAACTTGCAACTGTTAATGCAACATATACCCTGTTTGACGTTTATTTTCTCAATGCCATTTCTTTATAATTAAATATTTCCATTGTATAATTTATTATATGTACTATATATACATTTAATTTGATATTTTTATCAGGCATTCTTGTCGAATTTTAATTTTTGCAAACTTGTTATTTTGAATGAGATTTGCCAAGAAATTAGGGACCTAGATGTGTTACTCTTACGCGTATCTACTTCAGCATGACTGTAGCCTAGGTACAGTGAAAGTATGTCGTAGTTTACCGTTCCTTACGGGTGTTCCGTAGTATCCGCTGAATGTTCTTGTCATTATTATTGTTTTGGTATTTGCGATAAACTCGCGTAGTAGCTTTTCTGCAGTCATTTGCCTACATTGACCAATACTATAAATTGTCAGTTATTATTATAGGTTATTTTAACTTATTATTAATTGTGTATATTTCATTTTAAATATCGATGTAATTAATAAAATACAATTTTATTGATATTGCAAATTTAAATAGGGTAAGTTCTTAGTTATCGGTCAGATTCACGTTTTCGTCATATAATAAAAATATAAAAAAAATTGAATAATATTTATATTTTTTCCTCTACATGATCGAAAAGGTGGAACCATCCGATAAATCGAAATTACCCTAACCAGATTATTTATTTTTAATTCGAATATTCACTCCTTTTGTTTTCAGTAATGAGTGTTAGTTATTGCAGTGTTTCTTAACAATGGGTTTAGTTTTTCTGTTTCTTTGAAAGAATAGAAAGAACATCAGTGAGTAGCATTTTAAGCCTCTTACACATTATTAATGGTTACTTACGATGGCTAGAAATGACTTCATTTGCTATTCACCAGTTTCTATTTCTCGTGTCATGATTATTACTATTTTTTGTAGAGACGATATTTTTTGATGATTAAAAGCAACATGGGGTATTGTTTAAAGTGTTTTACTTTCTTTCTGTTTATTTGTATTAGGTTATATATAATGTGGTATTTTTCTACCATTCATTATATGTAACTGAAACTATTATATTTAACCATTTTATATAGTTGTATTATGAATAGTTGTATAATTTACATGATTGATATTTATATACAATCTATATGTAGTAAGATAACAAGTTTAAATGTTGAATTATATATAAAATGATAATGAAGATAATAGTATATATAATTGGTCTTTAGATGTTTATTTTATTTTTATAATATGATCGAAAATGTGTTAGTGTATGCTAATTCATAACACACCCCAGCTCTATTGTTGTCTTTTCTTTACTTCTAGTGCAATGTGTTGCAAACACCACATCTATTATTATTGTAGAGCATTACTATTTCGCCTTGTACGTCTGTCTGCCTGTCTGCAGGTCTTACATTCACTTTAGCCTAGATAGAGTAGTCCTTAATTGTCTACCACTTTATTAGCAATTGAAACCATAAATCATATACACTTACATGGCATGTGAATTAGCACAACATCGTCACCGGTGTTAATTCTTTTTTTAAATTTAACTTTTGTGTACTAAGTGTGCTGTAAATTGTTCAAATCATATGGTAGTTAGTTCTCATCTTATTTGGGTAAATAATTAATTGTCGAACAAACCCTATTAGCGAACATGTTACCATTATTCTATCTCCTTGCATTGGTTTTATTACTCTTTATAGCAGTGGTTCTTAAAGTATTTTTCTCGCACACCCTCTCTTGCATTCCCTGAACATGGAATTGCATTGAAATAGATTGAAAAGATACAATATATTCGGTTACTATGATGTGTGAATTTAAAATGAAAAACTAAGGAAAATTAATGTTTTTACTTTATACATAATTTATAAACAATTTAGGCCCCAAATGGGGCCGGCCTGCTAATCACTGCTTTATAGTATTAGTAAACTCAATATACACTTTTGAGGTGTAGATACACATACACACTCGATTCTCTGGGGTGTAGATACACACACTCCCTTATTTTCTAACGCTTGTTTGCATACATTCTCTCTGTGGCTGAAATTGTTTTCACGTTTCCTAATTTAGCAGGAAGGGGTTTGCCGTGATAGCGTTACTATTATTGCCAGTGGGTCAGTTGATTTATAGGAAAGTTTCTAGTTATTGGACAATGCCACATTTCCGATCATGTAACTAAAGTAGATAATAATTGTAATCTAACTCTCGAACCAATGAAAAAAGTAAGTTAAGTATTGAGTAATAGTAAATAATTTTTTTATATGATCGAGAATGTGGATCTGTCCAATAATTCGTAACTAACCCTATAACCATCAGCACTCACTACTGCAAAGATAAGGTTCGTTCCACTCCTTCGTACATGTCTTTGCTTTCTAGCATGTAGCTAATTCCTTGGTTTTACATGTTTCACGAGCGACACTATTGTTGAATTATATATTTTTTTAATTCTATTTATTTCCATTAAAAAGAAATATGATTTTATTAGTGTTCGAATATTTTATTTTCCAGTCCAAACGAAATAAAATTTCAGTTAAATGAAAATGTAGTTTTAGGACTTATTTTTAAGTAAGAGAATTAATAATACTTACTTCTCACACAAGTTATTTTGGTGAGGAGTTTGCCATTTCATTAGGCACAGAGAGACATTACCTACCTGTCAATCATAGCCCCCCCCCCCCCCCGCTCCTCCTCCCCCCAGGGGGTCTTTTCCCCTAAGGGGGGCACTTGTTCTCGCCAACACAAACAAAGCCTCTGGTGCCTATTGTACTTAGCTCTCTTAACCTTATTAGTGACACTCACTAGTAGGCACTAGTCACTCAGGCCTTTCCAATTGCACTAGGGTGATGTCAGAGTTATTGGACAGTTTCACATTTTCGATCATGTTAGAAAAAAATATATAATAATTAGTATTTACTCTTATTATTATTTTTTATATGATCGGAAATGTGGAACTGTCCAATAACTTGAAACTTACCCTATATGAATAACTAGTGCTATAAAAGTGATCAATATTGACCCACAGTGTTTTATTATATCCACAGTGCTGTGATTCAACCAAAGTAATTTGTAGAGGTTATTAAGATAAGTTCTTAACTTAATCTCCATTTCAGTTTTTGTGTATGTAACAAATAGCAACTAGAAACAGTGATTGTTACTTGCCGAGGAGGTGACTCTATCCGACTCATCGATTAGTGACTCACTCACACTGCCCACTGAGTCATAGAAAGTATAGTGTGAAACAATAATGACAACATTTCTTTGTTTTTAGTAGTTGCTTTATATTTACTTGTATCTATCAATGAATATGAAGATGCGTTATTATATACCTTTCATCATCATCTATCTTCTCTCCTCTTCTCTCATTACTGAATTACTTCTCTCAGTCCCCTCTTTAAAGCCCATATAATCTTGGCTAGCGATGACTGTTTCCCTATGTCTTTGCATTGAATAGTGCTATTCCTATGGAGACTCTAAGTCACCTTAGTAACGTGTTTGTCAAACACGTGAGTTGCACCTAATTAATTGCCTCAATGTGACTTCATTACAATCAAACATTTTTACTACGTTTCTCTGTGAAGTTGATGCACTCTGTGAATTTATTAGAGCTCGTGAACTATCTTTGTATCTAGGATACGTGATCCTTTTATCTGCTTCTAGCTGTAATTAAATAGACAAGAGTGTATCCTAGATATAAAACCGTCCATTTTGTTCTAACTGTAAATTAATAGAAGAAATTGTATCCTAGACACTTAATCTTTCGTCTTGATCTAAAGAACGTACCCGTGAAGTTAATGTTACAGTTGACTCGTTTCGTAAAATTACAAGTAAATTGCAAATTATTATAGTGACCCCTTTTCGTATGAGTAAAAGAACTATAAACACTGCAAGGTAATTACTAATTACTACACAGGTATAGCACCTTAAATCAAAAGAAGAGGCCTTAATTTCCTTTTTCAATCCCACCGCTTAACCCTATTTACACAGCATACATGGTTGCCCTCACTCACCATAGCTCTAAGTGTGTCAGAACTACACACTGTGGTATGTGTGTACAATTGGCATTGTATTGGGCTATGTGTGTTATGTGCTGCTGTACCGTATCGACAGATGCTATTACTGTCAGATACAATTACTTTACAGTAGATACGAGTGTGTGACACTAGATACGTACACTCTAAAGCTCTAAACCAATCTCAATCACTACAAAGATTTAATGTAAAACACTGAAAAGTAAAGGGTCTGAAAGATTTCAAAGCATTTAATCACCTACTTAGAAATAGTCTCTAATATTTCAGATCTTTTTTTTACCGGCTGAGTGTTCTAACAGTGGGTAATGTGATGTCAGTCATCTCTTCACTTTGCAGTAAAATTCCACGCTACTCAGAATACAGTCTCGCTTTAATGGTACAGCGTTACGCTACCCTCTTTCATATCCACATGATGAAAAAATAACTTATTAGTGTTGTTTGTTCTATATTTATTCTTTTTGTTGAAAATGGTGATTGAATGTCTCTTTTAGTGAATAATTGATCTTTTCTTTCACTAAATGAATGATCTCTTCATTCACTAAATGAATGATCTCTTCATTCACTAAATGAATGATCTCTTCATTCACTTAATTCTCTCTTCATATACTTCTATGATCTTCATTGGTGAGCACTCGCTCACTAATCTCTACCAGCACACTTTAGAGAGTGAAATGGTTGTAGGCTATGAGAAAGTGAGAGTCTCACCCTAGAGGCTATGCTTGGAGCTCACTAACCAAACATCCTAACATGTTGTGTCAGGAAAAACAAACATCACCAACCCTCTGTTTGATACAAACATTTCCTAGGATATGGAGAAAGCTACATCCTACTTATTCTCACAGTCTTCCTTTTATTCATATGGTTTGAAGCCATTATATTTCGCTACAAGAAAACTTCAAAATAGTTTCGATATATGAATAGACTTCTATTGTTATATATATTTATTTTGAATAATGAAGCTATTATTGTAGATATATTTTGCTTCTTAGAATAAAGAAGGTGCCTTCTTTAGTATATAAAAATAGGCCAATATTTCCCGAGGCTGTATCGGTCGTAAGCCAATTTTTCATTCATCAATCTGGCCATTTTGTTGCGCTAGTGTATCTTCCCGTGAATAATATCTCTCCGATAATTGTCTATTGGTAATCATTATTTATGGAGAATCTTGCGGTTCCATAAATTATTATGAAGATAACAGTAGTGACCAATTTGCTATTAGAGGGCTTGGTCAGGGTAAGTTACGAATTATCGAACGGTTTCACATTTCCGACCATAAATAAAATACAGTGTAACATTTCAACTAGATAGTTTAATTGGTATACATGATACCTACATGTATCATGGATACCAAGAAAGATCTGAATAAAATGTTACACTACATATCTTAATCTTATATGATCGTTGACTGACTGCTTCTTCCAGTCCCTTGTATTTAATTTCCTTCTGACGTCAGCGATATGGCCTTTGGTTCCGAAGCAGACGTTAAACCCCCTAATAAATTATATGATCGTTAATGTGGAACCATTCTATAACTCGTAACTTAGCCTATCTTTCATGTGGTGACCGCATCACTCAATGAATTCTCCAGCACTATGATGAAGGAGAGAGTGCTATATCGGGGTCAATTTAGAGCGTATTCTACGTGCGTACAACTTTCTCTGTCGTAGCTACAGTACGCCGCTAATCATTGAAAGTAACTAGTAGGTCTATGTGGAACTGTGTTAAAGGGGCTGATTGGCATTCTCTAGAACACCTTTACTTCGGTATGGTACACAGTATGTGGTACAGTGTCCATACTTATACTAGCGACTCTGACGTCAAAATGACACTAATGGGACACTTTTTTCAAGTGAATTATTATTATTAAGTCATTTTTAGGTCAAATGGTTTTGTTACAGGATATAGAAATGCGTTATGCTAATTCATAATCAATGTTTTTAATGTTCAAGCTAAGTCTTCTTTCTATTTCTTTCTTACCCTTCAATACGTTCTTATTATAAATCCTTTTTCTTTTATTTACTCTGTGTCCGTGTGCCATGTCCGTCTCTTCTAATACTAATCAATGGAAATACTTTCCCCAGCTCTTCTTACTCCCATTACGCCGCTGCCTCTTAATTAGATACGCCCCCCCCCCCTTCACATACCCCCTCTCCCCCTTCACATACCCCCTCTCCCCCTTCATATGCCCCGAACCCCCCACCTCCGATGCTTTAAGATTTTTGTTTTTTTGTTCATTGGGAGGAGATTTTTTGTCGTTCGTATCAGTACTGTTGGTTACCGTATAGTTCGTTCTGAAGTGAAATGATGTTATTTCTTTTATTGGCTGAATTGAGATTTATTTAAATTAGTCATGTAATAAAATTTTGCACTATTTATTTCTAATTGTTTGGAATGAATTTCAATATAATTTCAGTTTGTTCATAGATGTGTTTATTATTTTAACCACATTAAAACGATTCCATTTTATCAAACTTACTTCAAATTAATTCATGTATATAATTTTTCAATTCTTATTTTAATGGAAAATTATTGTGACATTCTCTAACGTTGTTTATTTTTTTCAGCACATGGTTCAGTCAGCCGTTCCTGTGCCCTTCTCGTACTCGCAAAACGGTGATGCAAATCTGAAGGGTCACCACCCACAACAAGCTCCCTCCGTGGCTATCAGCAACAGCACGTCAAACAGCACCAGCACCACCCCCAGCAGTACAAGCACTACCACCACCACAGACTCTGCCCAGACCACCAAAGACTCCCTAGCTCCTGGAGGAGGACTCAGCTCCGCACTGGCCTCCTTACAATCTACCAACACACAGACACTGGCGGGGGTACCTGTCTCAGTGCCATCCAGGTTAGTACCTCTAGCACCTCACAGTACCCGGAAAGTGGGTAAGTCATGATAGTTCAATCAGAAATGGCTTTCTAATGTATTATATACATAGGGTAACAGGAGTGTTTTCACATGTTCGGTCTTATAAGAAGAAACGATATAATAATAACTAGTCATTTTTATTTTTATTTCCATCCATGACATCAATTAAAATAATTAGTATTGTATCCTTTTGATTGACCAAATAATTCATGATTTTCTATTGATCTAATGACGGATCCCCCATACCCATTTACAATGTGTGATTGCTATTTTCTGTTTCAGTGGCACCGGTACAGTTCCCGTTGCAGGCGGGACACTCGTTCCCGTGACACCTGGGTCTGTTGCTAACGGTGTGGACATATCCAATGCTGTAAGTGAAGTCAGCGGTGTAGCTTACCTAGTTAGGAATAGGCGCAGCTGATTAGCAGGCCTGCCCTGTGCATACCAATCAGTCTACTTGTAATAGGGAATGTAGAATAACTAGCTAGCTTCTATATCACTATAGATATCTAATTATGTTTTAGATAATTATAGTGAGTTATTTAAAAGAGATAGTTAGTAGGTTATTTTCAAGCTATTTCTTGAAATGGAAGTCATTAACAGTTGCTCTGTGGGAACAATTTATAGTTAGTAGATATTGGAGAAACAGAATGAACTGTAGTAATTTAAAGTTCTACCATGTTTTTAACTGTTAGTTAGTTTTAGGTAGGCTATGTTCTATCATCTCTTCATTTTCCTCATACAGTACATGCCTATCTTGTATTATTTTAATCACAGATGTAGGGACACTCAATAGCTTTTCTGCATACATGAGTGACTCTGTTCAAGGAGTTTCTCTTATTTTGGTAGCTGAATTAATGAAATAGAAATAGGTTCAAATCTGTATGCTTTTATATTACAAAGAAAATTTACCATTTGTAGTACATAGATATTACTACGCTAATAATTATATTTTTTTTTTTAATTTAGGAGGGTAAGTTTCGAGTTATAGGACTATTCCACAGTTTCGATTATATAAGAAAAGTATATACTAATTATTATTTAACTTTTAATTATTATATATTTTTTCTTATGATCGCAAACGTGGAACTGTCCGATAACTCAGAACTCACCCTCCTTATTTTTTGGATGAAAGCTCTGACAGTTCTCACAATTGCTAATTTTTTATTCGAAATGTGCTAATTTTTTATGTAATTTCTAGTAGCTACAGAAAAATGCATGAATTTCATATTTTTACATGTTTGATGAGCCCGAAAAAATGTCTGGCTACATGTTACTTTTTAACGCTTGTCATGTGTTTGCTTTGTTCATGTTGATATGCTTCTCTATCATATTAATATGCACGCTTTCTCTATTTTACTGCCTAGTGTAAAATATTTCCAGTGAAACTGCGGTTTAAAACACAATGTTGAAGGTCCATTCCAGTTAAATAGTAAATTTCTCCCTACAATAATCCACACAGTCAATTGATGGCGCTCTGTCTCTTTGCATTGGCTATCATTTAGAACTGTGTTCAGAGTCTCAAATTACTAATGAAAATATAACTCGTTTTGATACTAACTTTTAAGATACTTTAAAGATACTTTAAATAATATAATGGCTATAAAAAAAGAAGAATATATTTCTCTTATTTTCTGGACTGGACCTTAAAATCATTTCTTTTGCCAAGGGTTAGAGTGTTGCCTCTTTTTGTCAGTTAATTTTTTGAGTGTCTATTTAGTTGATCTCATTGTGCGTACCATCATTAACATCACCATCCTATTCTTCAGTTGCATCTCAGTTCATTTCTACCAACATTAAGGCCATGTCCACATAAAACAATTTTGCACAAGTTTTGTCAAACCATTCGAAGTTGAAAATATGAATATGATAAGTTTGTGCGTGTGGACGGACCTTGGTGTTCCGGTCAAACAATTTAAATATTTGTTTTGTATGTTCATTTTCTCGCATTGCTACCAACCCTTCCGAATATTTCTTACTCCAGTTCTGTCATTCTTCAGTAGATTCTTTCTCGTCATTTGATGCATTTTGGGTACCTCTTTTTAACTATGACGCATGCGACATCCTCACTATGACGCATCGTGTTGCACGTTTGTGTGTGTGTTTGTACGTACGTTTGTTCATGAGTCTTATTTCGTATCAATTATTTTTGCACCGACAGGTTGAATCGGCGAATTCTACGGAAGAACATCACACTCTTTCATTACTATTTTAAATCATTAGGGAGCTATGCTATCAATTGCCGAACGTAACGAATGAACAGTATTAGTCTCAATATAGTTCTGATTGAAATACCTCCATACTGTTAGGTTTTAATTGTCATAGTTAAACCTAATATAAGATGGCTTCTTAAGAAAATGTTCGTCAAATCATCATGTTCGGCTGTTGGCAGTTTAGCCTTTGTGAAATCATTAAATGATTTGTAAACACTAAATACTTATTTGGCTTGAAGAAGGCTATTACCCTGAGAGAAATTTATTGTGGAGCAATAGAAGATTAAGATGGGAATCCATTTTTGTCTTCTATTTCCTTCCCAAAATTTGAGAATACTACTGGGTAAATTCCAAGTTATTGAACAGTTCCATATTTTCATTCATATGAGAGATTTTAATTGGTATCCATGATACCTGCAAGTATCATGGATACCAATTAAAATAACTTCTTTAAATGTTAAATTCTATATAAATTTTCTCTCATCGAAATTTTGGAACCGTTCGATCACACGGAACTTACTCTACACTATAATCAGAATCTTCAGTTAGCATACTAGCTATATAATATAGCCCTTTAAGCATAATAAAACCATAAGGGAACGTCTCAGTACTCTGTCAGCCACAGTACCCGGACAGTGGGTGTTAACATGGTCATGATAAAACAGCAAAAAAGTCAAATTGGTTCATTACTCATACTAACAACCACTATCAGAGAACTGTGGGTGTCCGGTAATTCAGAGGTTACCCTAACTGAAATTTCCCCATTTTACACAAAACCACCAAAGAAAAGATGACTTTATTCCAGCCTTCATAGGAAATCATCGAAAAATAACTCTTCATCATTCCGTACACTCATCCAAAACGAAGTCCTATTTCAACCTTTTATAATGAAGCTCATCTCGAATTAAGTCCTATTTCAACCTTAATCAAACTCATCTCTTACTAAGTCCTATTTCAACCTTTGGACATCTCTTTTCTCGCCTCCTTTTGATCACTTTACTACATTTAAAGTTCCATGTGTGTGCACAGTCTAATCCATCATTTTCAGGGCTCTTGGCAACAACCTCCACATCACCCCCATCAAAAAATGCTTATGTTGGCTCCAGACAAAATCCTTCATCACCCTCTAGAGATGATGCAAGCAGCACAGTACAGACCAATGGTGAGACTAAATCACCACTATCACCACCTTCTAGATCACCACTGTGCTACTCTCTAAAAAAAAACTTTTAACTTCTTGAATTTGGAGTAAATTTCAACATGACATTTTATTGAATTTATTTAAAGGTTTAAATTAGGTGACTAGTAATTTTAAGAGAGTAGCAGAGTGTTCCAGTCATTCGGAAGGTGCGTGGGAGGTGCTCAGACATACTAAAGTCTTTGCACTGACGGTGATGAAGACAAAAATATCCTAACACTTTAAATTCGTCAGAGGCTTGTATATCAGGCAATATGTAAGGTAAATCTAGAACTACATCCATATCCCTTCCTATTTCTCTATTTTGGTGTCCTTTATATTTTTGTGTATAACACTGTACATAGTCGTATGCAGTCAGTCTTCAGTTCGTTTCACACATTTTCTTTCTGCACTGTAAAACCTATTTTCATCTACTTTATGTGTTATTTTGTATCTGTTTAAAATGTGTTGTCTATTTTTTAGAGCTAATTTGTTTAGTTTCAAGGAGCATTTTGACGGATAATTTTCTTCAAAATTTATCATCGTAATATGCACGCTTGTAAAACTTTTCTCCTAGCTTCAACAATTAAATGTTTTACTCTCTACTTTGGTAGGATGGAATAAGTACAGCATGCTGAGCAATACTAAATAGGTGGTGCAAGCATGTAGCCTAGCTAACTTCTTTAAAATCACCCCCCTTGTATTTCCTTGTAAACACATATATATACGTCACTCTAAAACCCTTCATAAATCTTAACACTTTCTAAACCTCAACTCGAGAGCTTAACCCTATCCATCCCTTTCCTCCATCCCCCCAAAATTGACACTGTATCCTCTCTCAGCAGATACCCGAAGGAGGAGAAGCAGGGGGCGGGGACTCCATCACCAATGGGTCCGTTGTGGGCCCCAATAACGGCTCGGCTTTACCCAAAGATCAACCCAAGCGACTCCACGTCTCTAACATTCCATTTAGATTCAGAGATCCAGATCTAAGAACTATGTTTGGGGTGAGACATACCAATAGATAATAGATTAAAAATATATAGGGTATCTAATGAATCAATTACCAAATCCTTATTTTTCTTAAAATATTATCAAATGTTCATTTATCTTTACCGATTTACAAATTGACTTTTAAGATGAAAATAATACATTTGATTATTTATCATGTAAAAACAATGTTTTGATAATAAGTTTTACTTCATTTATCAATTTATCAATTATTTTTCAATTGAAGATTTTTTATGACTAAAATAGATTTACAATAATTTTTTGTTTCAGAAATTTGGTACTATTCTCGATGTTGAAATTATCTTCAATGAACGTGGATCGAAGGTAAGTTGTAGATTGGTTTAAATTCTTTCTTTAAATACCTAGCTACAGAATAGGTTAAGAAAAGCGTTTGAATTATTAATCGTTCTTATTTACTCTTTTTATATATACATAGAAACATAATCATTAAGAAAATCTTTAAAATTTAATTTTTTCACTTGGTTTGGAAATTCTGTAAAGTAGTTTACTTTTTTTTTTTCCAAGATAGACTATTCAGTTATTATTATTAATCAATAACCCTACTCAACTTACTAAACTATTGAAATATTAATTAAATTAATTTACTTTAGTTACTAATCTCATCCAATATTACCATTAACTGATCTGATTTTTTTTCGCAGGGCTTCGGTTTTGTCACGTTCGCCAGTGCATCAGATGCAGACAAAGCGAGGGAGTCTTTGAACGGCACAGTAGTGGAGGGCCGAAAAGTGGAGGTAATTTCACCCCCCGGTGGAAGTGGATGAGTGAGAGAGAGGTGGATGGATGGTAGAGAGTATGTATGTTGGGAGTAACCACTTACTGCATCAGTAAAAAGAGCTTTGAAGTAGTGTATCAGCTAGTGATTTGTCACATCTGTTAGAGCATTCTCTCCATTGGTAACTCTCTAAACTCTGTCCCCCCTATTCATTAAGAGGTAGACTGTTAAAGTGTGATTAGATTAGCTACCTTATTTCCTAGCTAAATAACTTATTTTCTAGAGAAAAATTACCCCACTATTTCCTCTAGAAACGGAAATATTTGACTAGTTGTAGAAAACTTTCAGTTCATAAATTATGTGACTATTCTTCAAAGTGACGTTATTTTGCTCATTGGTGAGCTGTCTTCTCTCTGTCCTTTTATCTTTAAATGTACTGTTCACACTTCTAACATTCTTCCTCTTTAAATAAGATAAAAGAAACTGCACGCTCCTGATTGCTACCATTTAGTTTTCTGGATTTGAATTAATGAATGCACCACCATTGCGATTAGCTATAAAAACTCTGTAAGTGTGACTGAATAATGAATCTTATCTTTGGGCGATAACCATGCTAGCTATGTCACGGGTTTATGTGGAGAGATGCATCGTTATTCAACATTAGCGTTGCATATTATAATCTCTAAGGATACTCGCTCACACTCAACAAATCTCCTCGACATGTAAATTAGTCATGGAGATCATATCCAATATAAATAGGTTCTTCTTTCAAGGAATATTAAATTGAACTCTGTATCATAGATACAAGAACGGTAAACGAAATTGTTTCATGTATCATAGATACAACAAAGTATTTTTTTTCGACGTATTTTTTTTAACTTTTCCACCTACCATCTGATATCTGAAGGGTTTTCTTTTCTTGTGAGATGTGAGAGTGTGGGCGGGTGAAGTGGTATCATGACATGAAGTAATTGTATTGCTATTAGTTCTCACTAACGCTATGGTACATTGGACACTTTTCAAACCCTCGCACCTGTGGGGGTTACTGTAGGGGAAGTACCTAACGAGTTATCCAACAGTTACACCTTTTCGGTCATAAGAAGAAATATAATTATGATAAGAAATTTATCTTTTCAAACGTGATCGAAAATGTGAAACCGTTCGATGATGTTGAACTTGCCTGTCGAAATAATTGTTTAGATCATCAATGGAAATAATTATATAAAATTCCCCTGTAGCTATCTGTTACATGATCTTTTACTCAGTTTCTGTTTAACGATCATATTTGGTCAGTTTACTTCATTATAAGATGGTATACACGTGTACCATCCGAGGTGACGGTGGCAGGGTGTTGAAAAGTGTCTCTAGAAAATGTGTCACTAACACAAACGTTTGATCTATATTGTACTGTATTGTGTACTATGCTGTCACAGGTGAACAATGCTACTGCACGCGTACAGACCAAGAAAACTACTCCTCCTGTTCCTAACGGTAAGCCTATACTTATAACTCATCCTTCCGCCTAAGTGTGTCTTGTCAGGGAGAACAGAAATCGAACCCCTGTGACAGAGGATTTTTAGTCTGTGGTAACTACCTAGTCTTATTAGTTATGTACACATGTGATCGAAGTAGCTACATGTACCTACCTAAAGAATCCAATTCTAGTCTAGTGTGAACAGTAAAGTCATTCACAAAATTGCCACTTCAGAAAATGTAAAAAAATTCAGCATTTATTTGTAAAAATAAGTTGCCTAATTTTTGTTACAAGTTTAACCCTAATTAATTGGGGGGGGGTTGAAACTATAGGTTACACTTGCTACCGATAGACTAAGAATCCCCTGTACTATCGCTGATGAGATACACTGAAATAACTAAGCAAACATTTGGAAAAAACACATTAGTACAGCTATGATAAACTGAAAATACGAAACTAGCTTCGTAGGCCAAGTTCAGAGTTATCGGACTGCTCCACATTTACGTACGCGGTGCAAAAATATGCTATTTAACTTTCGTTTAATTTTTTCATCCATGATACCTGTAGGTATCAGGGATACTAATTCACCTATTTCATGATACCTAAAAAAGTAAAACAAAAGTTAAACAGCAATATCTGTTTATGTTACGTGTCTGAAAATGTGGAACCGTCCGATAACTCAGAACTAGGCCTATGTTCTTTTTTCCGATGTTTGTTTTTTAACGCTTCGCTTAGTAGTTGTTAGAGTGTGAGGTGTCTTTTGTAGACACTGATGTAGTTAGTAGAGGTGCATGTTAAATACTATGAATTGATAGTGTATAAGTTGGTGTCAGGGTCATACGCTTGTTACAATAATAACTACTCAGAATATTTCTCATACCTAAACCCCTCCCCAAAATGTCACTGCATTTTTGTTGATAAATGAACTAACTCTATTCTAGGGATTGCAAGAATAAAAAGAGTTCTCATAGTGCAAAAAATTGTATTCTTTTTTTCGGGAATGGTTACTTTTTAATTTTGTATGGCTGTATTGGAATTTAGTCCCCTCTATACATATCTCATGGTTTTAATACGAGTCTGTTATAATAATATTGTATAGACTAGATTTAATTAATATCAATGGGTGAATTGATTAAAAACTTCTTTTCATTTTTTTTAGCTATAATGTCGCTATTGCAAAGGAAATTGGCTTTAAATATTATATGATTTTTCTGATTGAAAATACTGGAGACTGTGGCTCGTTAAAATCTTAAATTAACCCAATTTTCAAAGCTCAGTAAATCTAATAACTATCTTTACTATCACTTGACACCTTAACTACGGTTTGGTACACAGAAGATGATACAGTGTCCATACCTCTTATACTAGCGACCAAGACGTCTAACTGACACTAATGGTACATTGATTCAAACTGAATCTGTTCATCATTCGTGTCGATTTAACGTTTATGGTTTAAGGATAGTTTACCGTATCCGGGTTGTTGTTGTATCAGAGCGTAGTGAAGGTGTTAGCCACCGTGTCTAGTTGTCTCTCCCTCTGATTTTCCTCTGCTCTGTTCTAATTGACACCCCTCTCCCACACCCACTAGTGTTACTGGCTAGAAACGGAATGGTCTCTCCTGCTGCCGGTGAGCCCTCTCTCTTCACTGTAGTATAGACCAGGGGGTTCAGAGGTCCTCTGGTGCGATAGGAAACTACTGTCAAACCTAAGGCTCTCCTCTGTTCACTCCTAAGAGGGTTCAGAGGTCCCTGTGGTTTGATAGGTCCTAGAACCCACTGTCAAACCTGAGGCTCTTCTCTGTGCACCCGTAAAAGCTTATCACTAGTCAACTCTGGTTTGTGGTATGGAAATGATTTAGCTATCATTTTCAGACGCACAAACTAGGGTTGAGTGTTGAGAGGCTGTAGATCGAATGCTGTTGATGATTGAATCACTGCATTGCAGTCAAAGTAAATTACTAAAAAAGATTTAAAAATCAATATAACTTTCTGGTGAAAATTTACCTTGACTGCAGTCATGTATTGATTAGCAAGAAGCAAATGTTTTTTTCAGTAGTTTATGTGGGGTCTAACTGGTTTTTTAGCTTTAAATGCACTCTTACTAAGGTTAGCTACACCCTGGTCAAATCTGTGAAAGCTTTGACCAGGGTTTTGGTATTTCTAGCGTATTTTATACTCATACACACTCACAAACACACCTTGATACTTCGCTTAAGCCTCTAAACTGGTACTGCATGCCTTCCTGTAAGAAGTGTGGTTGCTGTCTTGGAACTAAGGCTATACTACGGTACACATGATAGACACACTGGCAATAATGGTGCGCTTGTCAGCATTTAGCTACTCATCGGGATGAAATTTTTCGAAAGTTAGTTTCGAGTTATCGAACGGTTCGTCATTTTCAATCATATAAAAAAAATTATTTTTCGTATATTATTGAAAATTTAGAACAAGCCGATAACTCGACACTTACCTTCTACATACTCGTTAGTATATTGAAAAAGTGTCATTTAAATGACATTTTTAACAGCCTTAACTTTGAGTTAATTGTCCTGATGAGTAACTGATGACATCACTCACTTCTCCATTGTCAAATGTGTCTATTTTCTATACTATGATTGCATGGATAGGTATGCAGTGACTAGTACTTCTAGTTATTGAAATTCATCACTTTTAGACTCTAATACCTTGGGGGCATCTTCTTGCTTGACTGTGTTGTGTATTTGTATAATTTACGTGCAAAAGGTACTGGAAAGTATTAAGTCTAATTCCTTACCACTTTAGTCTCTTGATAAGTATTCGTACTTTCCAGCGCCTCGCTCAATAATATGAGATATAATACATGATGATAAATATAGCTCTTTAGAATTCCCATATTGTGTATAGTAAGCTCAGGCCAAATTCTTTTCTATGGGAATAATTTATATCAGAACAATTTGAACAATACTGTCACTCATTCAGACTAATGATAATATAGGATAAGAGTTCTTGAAGTCTCATTGACGTCTTTTCGTCTATCAGATTTCAAGAATGGAGGTTGTACACTTCACATTTTCGATATAGTTTTAACGTATCTTTCAATTGAAATGGAGAATGTTAGGTGTACAATTTCTGTCTATTTGTAGCGCACATAAAATGTGTCCTGTACCTCACAACAGTTTATTATTTTGCTCTTTTTCTTTTCTTTTTCTTTGCATATGATTTAGTTGGTGTTGGGGGCGTTATAAAGACCACGAATAGAAGGTACACTTTGTCTGTCACTGTTTTGCTAGTTCTTTCTATACACCTTTAAATCTACTTAGAGATCGCTGCCAAAAAAACTACTAACTCTTTTGAGTGTGACTTTTTAACACTGCTGCTGCTTCAAACATAAACTGGACTGATTATTAATGAACTACTGGTGTCTGTTGCTATCTTTGTTACTATTGTTGTTGTTGATTGGTGCACTCTTTCTCTTTCCTTAACTCTTGTTCTGTTGTTGAAGGTGCGTGAATGTCCAGCATTCAAAGTTTGGCACCAATTTATGTCATTATTGATGCATGGGGTTGCGGGTTGTAGAAAAGTCTAATGACAATCATAAGTATCGTACAGAGCCGTCTCCTACAGCTTACTCTCCTCACTAACAGTATTATTTAGGATAACTGCATCTACACAAGAATGGTTTCTTCCTTGCATTACAATAACACTTACGGGAGTAAAAGTTATTTTTAGTTCCAGAATGTTATATTCTAAGTGCGATGCTGCATGATATTCAGTGTGTATTCTCTAGATTCGAAACATTTTTTCATTTGGCTTCTAAATATGAACTAATACTGCGAGTGAAGTTCATTATTTCTAGAATAACTAAGGTTGCTCTGCAATAAATCAGTTGTTAACACCATTGTAATAACACCAGCATGGGCACTACCAAGCATCCAAAACATCTAACTAGCTACATCTTTCATCACGAGCCATCAAACATATTTAACTGTATACATATGCCTTGTCTAACTAACACTTGCAACCCAGTGCTCTGGTATAGTAAGATATTCAATCGAAAGAGTGAAACAATGAAAAACAAGAAACTTTATTACTTCAGCCCAATTGCTTTCGTTTAACATTTGTAGAAAGTAACGTCAAAAAGTTAACTTAGAATAATAGTTTAACTAGCCTAAATGTTAGTATCTTACAAATATATTATAACTATCTATCAATTAGAAACAAAACTTTAGTAATTTTCGTCTGACGAAGAAGTTCTTAGGGATTTGCCACAACTTCTAATTGTGAAACAAAGATCATCTTTTGTAATGTGCAGTAGGTGTCACTTTTAGGGTCTTCAACTCTATTAGGAACTTTTGCACCGTATACTGTTCACGAATGAAGGAAAGTGTCTGGGCTGAAGTAGGTAGAGTGTCTTTTCCTTTCAACTTTCAACTCTTTCTGTTGAAAGTTAGCGTGAATAGCAAGGTTAAGAGTCTACGGAAGCGCCACTCCATCTACGAGAAGGTTAGATAATCTGTGTGTGAGGTTCTTTCCATTGCCTGTATGTAGTCTCAACTGTCGAAAAAACTATCCAATTGTTCGAAAACCACTAACTCTTGCTTTCTGTACGGATGGTACTCTATACTTTCACTGCACTCTCTTTGGTCTGGTTTATTTCTACATCCTGATTTTCTCTCACCGCAGTACTTTGAATTGTGTCTTCACTCTAATCTCTTACGATTATTGGTATTTGTGGACTGATTACATATATATATATATTTGATTTAATACGGGTTGGCTTGTGTATATGTATGTACTGTACTTTATTTACAGGGCTAGAGGCTGGTATTTTCTTATTGTATTATATTAATCTCCGAGTAATTTATTTAATACTGTAATGCAATCATTCTAATCTATCGAAAGTTTCAACTCTTGTCTGAAAACCAAGATTCAAAGCTTCACTTTCGATACATTGGAATTTAAATGAGTAACAGTTTGTTTATTTTTTGTTTTTATTTATGTTTTGTGTGGTGCTTGTACGTACATACATTACTACACAAACATATGTAACGTACTTACATTCTGTTGTTTACGGCCTGATCTACTATTACTTACTTTTTTGTGAATGTCACACTCTTTATCTAAAAATTGAATCCAAAAAAATGATTTTGCATGCCTGGACCCAATCAGCAGCCGCTGCCCTTCGTGGAGTAGCCATTCAGCAGCGGGGGGGAAGGCCCCCTAGGACCTACCCCACCGCAGCCACGGCAACTCTTGCACGACATCCTACCACCCCATTAACAGCAGCAGCCGCAGCAAGTGCTCTGCATGGCTACACTCCGTAAGTTAACTCTCCTCCTCTCTCTACCATCTCAGACTACCTAATCTTTACTTCCACCCACACTCCATCTGCCTCAGTAACTAGGTAGCAGTTAGGTAACAGAACCTACCACTCCATCTGCCTCAGTAACTAGGTAGCAGTTAGGTGACAGAACCTACCACTCCATCTGCCTCAGTAACTAGGTAGCAGTTAGGTAACAGAACCTACCACTCCATCTACCTCAAACTAGGTAGCTGTATCTTGGTAACTGAATCTACCAAAAAACGAAATAGCTGCCCCAAAATTAAAAGCCGTAACTAGTTCTCAACATGCTTGTACATAAGGGACAACTAGGTAGCTGTTATAGAGCTTTTTTATAGATGTCTGTAATTACCCACATTAGAAACTAGCATCATCCAGCAAACTGAAATCCCAGTGATCAACTGATCATACGTTAACTATAGATTTAGGACATGTAGGTCTTCATTTTCTCAAAATTGGTTTCATCAAATAAGTAATCTAGACCTTGGTAATAAAGTGTCCCTATGTTTATCTCTACTCAACCCAATCTGACTAGTCGAATTCCATGAAGCTTATCATCAACTTGCTAATTATTCAAAACTATCGTTATTAGGCATCAATCTATTAGTTAGCAGTAGATTTCCTGAACAGTAACTACCTATATACTTTAGTTTCCTGATAACGCTATTATTAGACTTGTTTGATGAAAAGGGATTCAATATCAATAGTGATCAAAAAGCGCAATTGAAATTTCCATACTTAGCTCCCCAAAAGTCCATAGAAACTATCACCTACCTATCCAAACTATCAATCGTCTTCCCATCTACCTCCTTACCCACTAAAGTTCACCTGTTTATATCCACCATCTCAACAAAACTGCTAGTAAGTCCTAGTAACCTACTATTACCTTCCTAGTCGACCAAGAGTAAGTTTACTGTAACTTCACGTAGCTACCTAATTCATTTACTAAGTTTCTAGTTACTCATTCGCCTTCTAGATGAAGTCACGTGTAACAAATCAGCTAGTATCATCACTGTAATTTGCTTCTATAAGATAAAAACACTATATACTTCTCTAGTATCATCAGTAAATTTGATAACTAAGAGCTACCTACCTATCTGAAGTCTTACCTACCTATGGACACCTGGTCTCTTCGCCCCTATTTCTGCTTCTGAACCTCCTCCTATGTAGTGACTAATTCTATGATTTTCCCTTGGAACTTTTCAGTGTTTTACTTTATGTGAATGCATATAAATTACAAATATTAGTATTGATTTTTTTCATGTGATATGGATGGTTCTTACGGTAAATTTGTTTTTGATTAACACTTGTTTGCTAATCGCGGAACAAGCCAAACTTTCTAAATCACGTTTCTGTTTTTTTAATGTACTGAATGATTGATTTGATAGCTACTAAGAATTTCTCTGATATATATATGATCAAAATTTGTAGATTTGTTTTTAGTGTTTCATAACTATAACTTACTGATGGTGCAGCCTATATACAACTTGCACTTGTACTTGTTGCTAGCTACTGATTACTCTACACGGAATGACCTTACAGTATTTTTCTTTATAAATTGGGGAAGTTTATGTGGAAATCCCAAAACACTTTGTTCTAGATTTTGAAACATGCTACCGTGTCGAATGACTGCATATTTTGAGTAGTTCTAAAAGTTGTGCGCTTTTAATTTTCGTTGAAATCTATGTAAGACTTACTACCTCTGTGCTTTTTTATATAGCAACTAACTCTCAGCTTCACTTCACCCATCTGTTTGAGGTTTTTAATTTATTAATGGAAATGCCAAGAATGATAGAAGTTAGCTATGAAATACACCCTCTAAGGGTTCAATATCCTTAAAAATTTGCCGAAATATTGAACATTTAGTGTCATGAGTGTTACAAGGAGTTTGCTATGTTTTCCTAATGCATTAGAGTGTTCGCATTTTTATCTTGTCTGTTCACAGCGGAGTTTATTATGACCCTTTCATGGCGGCTCAACAAGCAGCGCAGCTACACGCAGCAAGTCAACTTCAAATTAACCCCGTGAGTGCCCTTCTTTCTCACAGGGGATGTACCCTTCATAACCCCTGTCTGTCCAACACCAAACCTACATTCTTGGCCATTCAAAACAACCCAATTCACTCAGCAATGGGCACTTACAATTTTAGCAAATTTGAAATTGGTATCATCCTAGGTTAAATTTTCGATATTTTGTTAAACTTTGAATAGCCAAGAATGAGTATTTTCTATATCACAATTATTCAGCTTCACACCCCTCCTCAAATTGTCTGTGAAAATTAGTCGAGGACTCTAATCAGATGCTGCTTCATTTTGATAGAACAATTAAGATAGGGTAAGTTCTTAATTATCGGCCAGTACCCCATTTTCGGGCACGTAAGAAAAAACGATATAATAATAATTATTTTATTTTTATTGGTATCCTTTAATTTTATTGGTATCCATGATACCTGCAGGTATCATTGATGCCAATAAAAATAAAATAATTATTATATCGTTTTTTCTTACGTGCCCGAAAATGGGGTACTGGCCGATAATTAGGATTTTACCCTAATGTAAAAATCTGTTTCGAGTCCTTATTTCCATTTCTAGACAAATTTGTTATTTTTTTTATAGTGTATTTCATGGGAGCATTCTCCCTATAATTTTTCTAACACCCATTAGTCTCACACTAAACCCCTATATTCCTAATATGGTGTCCTGATTTTAAGTCGGTAAGAAAGGAGTGGCCTACTCTGTTTTTTTAGCGTTTTTTTTTTATTTACCGAGGTGCATGTTTAACTCACACCACCGCACTTAACCACCACCTTACTTACTGCATATGAAGTTGATTGCATTCACTAGAATCTTGCCTTCTGTACTTCTATAACTGCTCTTGATGAATTCCATAGTCTTCCATCCATGAGTTTTTTTTAGTGTGCTATCAAGAAAATAATTAAAAAGTTATTTCATAGCTTCGAAAACCTGAATAATATAAATTTATTATACGAAATTCTTTTCATCCTAAAACCAACTAAATTTTCAATCAATGAAAATGACCTAAATTTTGAACTTTTTAAATGTACGATATCTAAGCTTGAAGTAATTTAATAATGAAGTTCTTATGCTGACTATAACTCGTATGGATAGATTTTGGAGTTTGAATCAGGAATATGAAATTAGACTATTTTTCGCTCCCTTACTCTTCGTATTGCGTTCCTATCGATTTACTTTCTCAATTCTTTGTCTACCGTATACATTGTCAATTGTCGAAATAGCATTAGAGGTCACACTTCAATTCACCAAAGTGATCTATAAATACCTTGAACATAAGTAATTATATCAAATCATTTTTGAATGAAATTACCTGGCTGGTATTTAAAATCACCAACGGTAGACAAAGGGTTATAGTAAGTAGCAAGTCCCTTTCCTTTCTTTTAACCTTGAATGCATTCAACCTTTAACCTTTTCTATAACCAGAGGTAAGTACTCAAAAGCACGAATTAGCAGTTTTCAGTTTCTTGTCTATATCTTCTACTTAAATAGTCTCTGAGTAAATGATGAAGTTTTAGCCAAACTTAAAGTTGATTCTTTTGAATGACATTTCACTGATGATGCGACAAACCTTAAAAGAAGTGTCTTGATGGCATGTAAGCTTGCCTGTACAAGCTACTACACTAACGGATCTACTTACACTGATATCTTTGCCATTAAATCAAATTATTATCTTCAGAATATTGTAAATGATTCTTTTTTTTTTCAATATTAGTGGTATTACAGCAGAATTTACCTAAATGTCGCGATGACAACCTTTTTACTACCTAAATGTCGCGATGACAACCTTTATAAAATCTTCCAATTATAGTTAATGAAACTATTTGAGATATAATATATTTTTTCAATCTATAGAATTTACCTAAATGTCGCGATGACAACTTTTACCGACCGTATCACATCTAAAAATATTCTGAAGGTTATCCTATCGTTTCAATGATGAGAATCTCAAATCAGATGTAAGTAGAGTTGTTTCCCGTTGTTGTAGTAGCGTGGTGCATCTTGAAGTGAGGTGGTGCGTGAACTAGGGCTCTGCTAACGGCCACTCCTTCTCTTGCAGCAGACCGCTGTGAGTCTTAACGCGGCTGCGGCAGCTGCTCACGTACCATCAGCAGCTGCGGCAGCTGGGCTAAGTCAAGCTACAGCCACGGCGCAACTCCTTAAAAATTCCTCATTGTCTGTATCGACTGCTCAGGCATCTTACGCAGCGGCTGCAAATGCCGCCGTAGCGAGGGCTTACGCAATGTCTCCAGCAGCAGCAGTGGCCGCCGCCGCGGCTGCCGCACCTGGGCAACACACGAACCCCGCAATGCAAGCTTATCAGACGATACCTGCTGGGTAAGTTCTCTAGATTATTTTCATTTTACCATTGATATTTGTTGTAAAGTTTAGTGTTTTACATCAAACATTGTTCCATAATTTCACTCTTCCTGTTTATATTATTATACAATCTTTTAGCCTTCTAAAGCTATATCAATTTCTTTTATAAATTTAAAATTCATAAGTTATAAATCTATTGATTTGATATTTTTATACAGTTTGACTTACTTAAACTTTTAAAGTCTAACAGTAAGATCACATCTTTATTTTGCCTACTTCTCCCTCCACAATATCCTCTCTCCCTTAAATCTCCCGGGCGCCTCCCCTCCCCCCGTACCCCCGTAAAACGCGTTTTCTTACAGTCTCATTCATGCTGACAGGCCTTACCCGGACCCTTACATTGCCGCGGCATCTGGAATTGGACCCGTCGCCGGATATGGAGTGAGTAACTAAAAACACACTGTTTTCTTTTACGCAAATCTGAGGAAATTGAAATTTTTGTTTTATTTATGAATAAATTAAAACCGAATCTATTAAAAATAAATTCTATTCAAAAATGAAAAAATTGTAAGTAGTAGGGTAAGTTCCGAGTTTTCATACGGTTCCACATTTACATTCATGCAAGATCATTTATATATATTTAACAATTTTCACTTATTTTAATTTAAACCAATTAATTTTTTTTTTCTTATATGATCGAAAAGATGTAGCTGAGCGTACGATAACTCTTCACTTTGCTAGTTTCAATTTTCCTCTTTTTGATATAGTTTGTACCTACCGTCCATTCTGTGTCTGATGTGCCCAGACAAAATAGGATGAATAATTGCTCAAAATTTTGCAACTACCTTCACACTCAGCTTGTTTCTTGACTCATGAATTAGCTAACTCGTTTGTTGTTACTTCACCAACATGGTGACTGCTTTGATAGCTAAAAAGTCTTATTCACCACTAAAATACACTAGAATTTTACGATGAAAAAAGCTTTATTGAAAACTTATTTTTGAAAGTTAAAAATTGATTTATTGAATCCTTGACAAGATTTGATTTCTGTGAAATTTCAGGTTTATATTATTATTTAAATTATTTGGACTTTTACTTCTATTTTTTCAAATAAATATGTTAATTTTTTTTCTTTCGATGTTGAACATTCACCATGTTGGTGTGCATTTTATGCCCGTGACTGTGCATTTGTTCTCTCCAATTCCCCGTTTGTGACATCTCTACCTTTCTATCTCTAAATAGTTCTCCCCGTTGCAGGCTGCCATGTACAGAAACAGTTACAACAGGTTCACCCCCTACTAAGGACACCAGGGAGATGGTGGCGGCATGAAAGCTACCACCACAGCGAACATGACACTACAATTTATAATTTGCTCAGTAGTCTAATATGTAAAATAATCTTCGCAGCAAGGCGAACCCCTCTGACTATTCCCTATTGTACTATCTAAGGTCTTTATTCTCCATTTTCATCCTCTCTATCTTTATCAGGAGCTGTTCTATTGTTTTAGATTGTTGTACTCGTAGAGCTCTAATAAATATTACAGTGGAGAGAAAACTATTTCCTGGGAGAGGAGCAGGCAGCGTCAGTGCTTTCACCCTTCCTGTCACAAATCAAAATGGCGTGACTATGTCGTCACAAACTCACTCCCCTAATCACGGAGCTGGCAGGCAGCTGATTGATACCCTCGTAAATTATTGAAACCCTCTTTTATAGACTTGTTATGTCAGTTTTTCTATCTTTAACTTAAGGACTAGTTAACTATTAATAATCAAGATATTTAAATCAACCCACGCGTTCAATGTCCTTTGCTAGTCTTGTGTTTTTTTTCCGATAATGATAGGTTATTGGTTAGACAGAGCATTTCTTTTGATGAAATTTCTTCTACCTAGGTTCATAATGACAAATCATGGAAGTATTAAAGAAAAGTTATTAGTTTTAGTGTTAGCTACCTAGGCAGTGTCTAGGTTAGTTTCGTGTAAGATCGTTTTATAAATGATTGATGTTCAACGAACAATATGTACAGTAAAGAGTTAGTTAAGGAAATCTCTTCAATGATACCATAGCCTAGCGAAAGAATCTCTACTTTTTTTTGGTAGCTACTCAGTTATCATATATGTATATATATATAAATTTTTATTACTTTTCTATGTCACAAATTAATGTCTAAGAAGCTGTCTTTAGTTATTATTGTAATTTTTAAATGAGTTTATAGATTTTTTTTAGTTAAGACAGACTTGCACGATGTACATTGTCTCCAAATTGAACCCCTCGATACCTCATCTATCTAGCATTGTGGTAACTATATACTTTGGTCAGTATTCCAGCATATATCTATTTCGTAGTGAGGTCAAATAGTTGAATCACGTGATGGCCTATCCACTCTCTATCTACATTTCATTAACAGGCTTGGAGACATTGCTAACCTTGTGCAGCTTCTATCCGAAGTCACTTGTTCTTTTTTTCACTTCTTGGCAGCTTTTTAACAACCTAACTAACTCTTTTTGATGCAAGTGCCATTGCTTCTGAAAATAACATCATAATACTCCTTAGTTCTAACTCCTTCTCTAATATTATGTTAGCTTTAGTTTAGTTTCTAACTTGCTCTGCTTAAGCTAACCCTCGGCTCTTCAATACTCCTAACCCTTTAAAATCTTCAACACCGTAAAGCTCAAAGATAGTCTCAAATGCTTCTGTTTATAGCGCACCATCTTATAGGAGGTTTGTAGATAGCTACTCTTCATTTGTACAGAAAACCTTTTTTTTATCTCAACCAAAGATTTCGCCACTTCATTTTCAGTATTTCGAGTAGATATTCTTTCCGATGAGTCTGCAAAATAATGTTAAAGACTGAGCATAATATAATTAAGCCACGGTAAATCAAATGACAAACTTTAAAATTTTCGGTACTGGTGAATGTGGCTGCTTTTAATATTGTTATTCAGCCCAGAACGAAATTTTTGATTGTTGAAATCCTCCCATTTTGACGCCTTGATGATTTCTTTCGGAAGCAATGATCAAAGTAATGTTAGAAGAAATATTGTAACTATTTATATTTAGGAATATGATGTAGAGTTATAATATATCGATGTAGTACATAATAGCACTCAATTTTCTGTTACGTTCTTAGTGTATGTACATGATGATGTTTTAGATTGATTTCCTGTATATTTTTTAATCATTTTTCGATGTGATAGCTTAAAAGATTTGACAATACATTAATATGTCTTCCTGGTAGAGATTGGTTAGGTAGGCAATTGTTCACTGCTTATACTTTCCGTGAGGCGCACATTTGATAAGTTTATAGGCTAGCACAACTGAGTCAAGGGGCTACTACCCAATTGACGAGCAGCTCCCTATCATCGAACACTTTGAGTGTAGCTATTGTTTGTAAGTGTGAACGTTGACTTTGCGATAAATCTAGATTTGTCTTTCATTCTGAGAAATTACTCATGATATTATGTCACAAAATAATAAACTCTTTTCTTTATAATTATTATTAGAATTCAAATTTCTATTTATGTTATTTTTACTTGTGTGTTTCTCTTTGTTTTTGATTAAAATAGCTGCGTCTATTTTTATGATTTAGAACATGTAATTTTTATTGTAACCTTGTTAATCAATTTTTACTTAGATCTGATTATATTTATATAGACGATGAATAATGTTGATAATAAATTGAAGTGGTTTATTTAATAACCACAACTGAAAACTGATTTCTTACTTTATCGACATGTTCTTTAATTTAAAAAAGCATCAGTTTCAGTTGTAGTCATTAAATAGGTACTTATTATAGAATCAAAATAGCCATCATGTTTTTTCTAATCAGGTGGAACTGCAAGAGATTTTAAGCTAAAGATCAAAGTTACAGAATGATTTTTGTGTTATTATTGTGGTACATACTTGTACAAATATGCCCTATCTTTATGCTGTATTATAATGAATAAAGAAATAGAACATAAAGACTACTCTTTACCCTATAGTGCCTCTCTAAAAATGTATGTCCATCCCCGGACAAGTAGAACATTATTATATCGGTAATATTCTAAACTGGAAAACAACCTAGTGTTAAATAATGTTCTTTAACCCTTGAAAAACCTGTATTATATGGGAATGTCTCATAATTTGACACAACCGTGTTCGGAAACTTGGTTTTAACACATGTTATGATCCTATCTGACCCTAAAAATATCTAAAATACTGCATCAATGATTTAATTCCAAGGACTGGAATCTTGATATGGGAATTGATACAAATGATTGATGAAATCCTTTACTCTTCTAACGATTGATCAATGGTTCCTAAGATTCCAAATATACAATATTAGTACCATAGTAAATAAATAGAGAAGTATGCTAAGTTTCGAATTCATTGACGGTGAACTTGATCCGTTCTTCTGAAACGATGTAAACAAATGACGTCACACAGAGTACTGTCAAATATTATTAGTATTTTTTGTTGAATATTGTAAGTGAAACGAGTGTAAAACATAACATTATTTTCCATGAAATGCACATTTAACAGAATAATAACACTTTTTTTATTTTAAAATAAATGGAGAATATTCTGTGTGACGTCATTCACAATATTTTCGGATGTTCCAATATTGTACTTGGTATACTTCTATATATATTTACTATGATCAGTACTATTTAGTAGATAGATCATGCTGCCAGTACAGTTAATGGAGTAGGTTCGGTGTGTTGATTGCTGCCAGAAGTACAATGTTACTTCATTACACCGTTTGGTAAGAGTTTCCTTCGAATAACAATTTACACATATTAAATTGATAACAATTTTCAGCTAGTGGACATTGAAGATCAACATGAAAAATTAAGAATAAGATATTTTAGTTAAATAAAATAAGGGGGAAATTTAAATTAAATTATCAAATTGCTCTAGAAGTTGACTTATGGTTTATCTTGCCTCATATAAGTAGTTATTTTTATAGAATTTATACTGATGGTGTTAATCTTATACATCTAATAGATAAAAAGGAATTCTACTTATATTTTGATGATGAATATTGTCATCAATAGCTAGGTACACGTAAGATTCTAATATCAAATTTATGTAAGAGAGAGTTCATTTAGAAAAATGGTATCCAACAATTGGTCAGAAAATTCATGGTTGAGTCCAGGTTCTCATCCGTATATTTTACTATACAATTTCACGAATCCTAAAATAAGGAAATTATCTTGAATTTAAATCTTTTCAATTAAATAATTAACGTAGCTGTTATGATTTAAAATCAATAAAGGTTTTCAACTTCAACTCTTTCTAGGAAGGTAGGGCAGAAATGACATTGAGTGAGTAAAACTTATTGGTATAATTACTGCTATTCATACTTCTTTACAACTGTATTTATTGTCAAAATGGGTAAAAAAATAAGTTGAAAAACACACCGCTATCTACTGGTTTGTTTCAAACTACAAGTATTTAAAGTATACCTATTATTTATTTTAACGATTTAAAGCAAACTATTTCTTTCATTTCGACACGAAAATTTTTTAACTAACTTATTTTTTTTTACATAGATGTCACTATTGTCTGGATATTTAACCCTTTCGCACCGAAGGCCTCCTCCACGCTGAATAAAAAATTTAATCTGTAGAACTAAGGTTATATAATAATTAATAGAAAATAAATTGCTCCAAGTATTCTTTTCGTAATTAATAATACAACAAATATTGACAATCAACCGTCAATTTCTAATAAATTAAACAGAAGAACAATTGATTATCTCGTATTGTCGTATAATTAATTAGGTACCTAAATGTTTTTTAGAGTAATGGTAGGTATTTAGTCCTTTTTTCAGCTTAAAAATTCGAAGGGTTGTGCAAAACTTCCTGAACAACTTAAATTATATATTACAATATAGAACCAAATTTGAAACAGTAACCTTAATTTCAATGTATAGAGAATTAAAAAAAGTAGAGTGGAGGAGACCTTTGATGTTAAGAGTAGGATAACTATATCAGAAAAAATACATAATTTCCAATCCAATTCATTCCGTCACATCGACGTTAGTTTCTTTTCTCGTTATCTTATCAGTACTCTGCCCTTTGCTAGGAGATGTTTTAGAGGTACTGTTGCGGCAGGAGAGAAACTTCGCATTGGCGGTCTCAGCGGCACGATTGCTCCCGACTAGAGAGCAGCACCGTAAGGCCGTTAGATGCCAGAGTCGCGACATAGCAACTCGTATGTCCCTCAGACCTACAACGTAGATGAACGTGTCTGCAAATACCTGAAAATAGATATGTACAGTGGAACTCCTGTAAAGTGAAACATCCTGTATAGTAGACTCCAGAATAGCAAACTTATCTCTATAGTATAGTTTCTAAGAATCTCTATACAGGGTGACCCACAAAAAAGTGTACCCAACTTCTACCAGTGCAACTCCTCTATAATGAAGTCATGTATAGTGAACTGTTCTCATTTTTTATAGTTCTTAGAAAATGAAAAAATCATGTATAAAGAATTTATTTTAAAAAAATTGTATAGTCAGCCATGAAAAGGTCAGTTTTCTATTCATCGCTCAAATCCTCTATAGTAGAGTAACTCTCTATATTGAACTAGTTGAAGTTCACTATAGAGGAGTTCTACTACAAATGACAAAAAATGGTGTTTCAACTCTCTGACCAATACAGATCGAGATGAGAGTGACGTCACAGTTTACGAACGCGTTTTGATTGGATAATAAGTATTCAATAATTAGTATGACAATCGTAGCAAATCTACTGGATAATCACCCTTATGACTTCTAGATAAAATGCTAATTTCAACTTCACGACATCAGTTCATAATATTGTCTATATTTTGTGCATATATCGCTATTAACATGTTTGGATATTAATGGATCTTA
Organism: Caprella mutica; assembly: GCA_947561585.1. Classification (NCBI taxonomy): domain Eukaryota; kingdom Metazoa; phylum Arthropoda; class Malacostraca; order Amphipoda; family Caprellidae; genus Caprella; species Caprella mutica. The sequence continues at coordinate 72,147 of CANNZV010002539.1, forward strand.
TGTAGTCCTCAGAGTTTGTTTTATTAACTATATTACTTGTGAATTGATATCAAATACCTAATGCCTAATTAATTAAATCCAATTCATTAAATTAAATATCAAAATACCCTCAATTTCAGTGACTGTACTGAACAGATTAATTCAATTAACTCCTAAGAAGAACTGTCTGCTCTGTTGGGTAATCCTACTGTCCAAATTACGTGGTGAGAGTAGAAACCCCGATAAGAACATAACCCCCTTACCAATCGAATTATTTACCATGTGGCTGTTTATAGGCAATAAATCATAAGAATGGGTAGGCAAGCTTGTCGATATTGAGTAAACAGTAAACGGAGCGGTGAGTGATATGGGATGTGAAGGTAGAGGGGAATGTGAAGGTGGAGGGGAATGTGGAGGTAGAGGGGAATGTGAATGTAGAGGGGAATGTGAAGTTAGAGGGGAATGTGAAGTTAGAGGGGAATGTGAAGGTAGAGAGGAATATAGTCTGCAATGTGAGACAAGAACTATTTATTCCTGAAATATTCCAGTAATATCCCAGGAATAAATGTTTCTTTCCTGGTAAATCCAATAAACTGCAGTACCACATCACTAACCTTTAAGATGAAGATCATATAGTTTGAAGTGAAAAGAGCCAGTTGGATGTACTTCGGTTCGAGAGATTTAATCAAACACTCTTTGCAAACTAGGAGGTAGGTGAGAGCTGCGGGGAACCAACCGATGATGAAAGTACCCACTATCAGGGCTGAGGTGATCACTGTCTGCAAATAAAACACTTCGGTCAGAATAGAATGTCTTCACCCATTCGCTTTTGACCGCTACTCTATAGAACCAATTTGAAATTTAAACATGAGAATCAGCAGATAAATTCATATATACCCAAAAAAAATCATTCTTTTCAAATTTGAATGATCGTATCGAAAACTTAAAGGTTTAATACTACTTACCATATGTGACAGTAGGTATTCAAACCACTCCCAATCAGTTAGTTCCCGGTGTACTAACCAAACTTTTATGGGCCGTACACACGTAGGTTTTTAAGTCTTTCCACCAGACAATTTACTAAGGTCCTCCTACTTTTGAATGATATAAGAAAACACGATATAATCAATTAATATTTATTTTGGATGAATATCCATGATACCTGCAGGTATCATGGATACCATCTAAAATTTATCAATAATTATATAGTTTTTTCTTATTTAATTCAAAAGTCTGGTGGGAACACTTAAAAAACCCTGTGTGTACAGCCCTTTACACTTCTGCGTTAACTTTCCTCACCTTTAGACTGCGCTGAAGCTGTGTACGCTGCTCAGGTGTGACCATGGTCTGCGCCCTGTTCTTCAGTAGCTTGAAGATGCGCCAGTACACCATCACGAGGATGAGGGTCGGGGCCATGATCACAGAGCACCAAACAACTCGGAACTGAACAGATATTGAAAGGAAAAATAAATTAAAAGTGATTGATGGAAAAACTTCTAAGATGAAAGTCAAATATTTATTTCTTAATCTACGGTGAAGACTCTGAATATTTCATTTACAAAATATATCGTAAAAACTCCGTTTATTTTAATTATTATAATTTCAAACCCTACAAACAATACTTTTTTCTGGAAGCTATAACTCATCAACTTATTATTGCAAGTAATGTAGTATGGAAAGTAAATGAAATAGGTCCAATAGATAATAAATGATTAAACTGAAGATAAAATTATTAATATCCTATTTACAATAAACGCTTTGAGTTAAAATAGACATAAAGAAACTCTTCAAATAGATCACTTATTCTTTCTACAGTCATTTGTCTCATGCCTGCATTTAATTTATCTAATTGATATAACTAATTATCTCGAGAAAAAAACTTTAGAAAATTGAACTGCTGATTAGTTAATTAAATTAGAAATAAATTAGAAGGACCGAATTGAAACACCATTTTAGGAGAATTTTGTTTTCCTGAATTGAAACTGTTTACAAAACTGTCAATTTTTTATTCATACCAAATAATGAATAATAAATTCAATGAATGATAAATTCAATGAATAATAAATTCAATGAATAATAAATTCAATGAATGATAAATTCAATGAAGGATAAATTCAATGAATGATAAATTCAAAGAATAATAAATTCAATGAATAATAAATTCAATGAATAATAAATTCAATGAATGATAAATTCAATGAATGATAAATTCAATGAATAATAAATTCAATGAATAATAAATTCAATGAATGATAAATTCAATGAATGATAAATTCAATGAAGGATAAATTCAAAGAATAATAAATTCAAAGAATAATAAATTCAATGAATAATAAATTCAATGAATGATAAATTCAATGAATGATAAATTCAATGAATAATAAATTCAATGAATGATAAATTCAAAGAATAATAAATTCAATGAATAATAAATTCAATGAATGATAAATTCAATGAATGATAAATTCAATGAATAATAAATTCAATGAATGATAAATTCAATGAAGGATAAATTCAATGAAGGATAAATTCAAAGAATAATAAATTCAAAGAATAATAAATTCAATGAATAATAAATTCAATGAATGATAAATTCAAAGAATGATAAATTCAATGAATAATAAATTCAATGAATGATAAATTCAATGAATGATAAATTCAATGAATAATAAATTCAATGAATGATAAATTCAATGAATGATAAATTCAATGAATGATAAATTCAATGAATGATAAATTCAATGAATAATAAATTCAATGAATGATAAATTCAATGAAGGATAAATTCAATGAATGATAAATTCAATGAAGGATAAATTCAATGAATGATAAATTCAATGAAGGATAAATTCAATGAATGATAAATTCAAAGAATAATAAATTCAAAGAATGATAAATTCAATGAATAATAAATTCAATGAATGATAAATTCAATGAATAATAAATTCAATGAATGATAAATTCAATGAATGATAAATTCAATGAATGATAAATTCAATGAATGATAAATTCAAAGAATAATAAATTCAATGAATAATAAATTCAATGAATAATAAATTCAATGAATGATAAATTCAAAGAATAATAAATTCAATGAATGATAAATTCAATGAATGATAGATTCAATGAATGATAAATTCAATGAATGATAAATTCAAAGAATAATAAATGCAATGAATAATAAATTCAATGAATAATAAATTCAATGAATGATAAATTCAATGAAGGATAAATTCAATGAAGGATAAATTCAAAGAATAATAAATTCAATGAATAATAAATTTCTGATGCAGAATTAATTTACTTAAACATAGTTTTTTAGACTCAGGAATGATATCAAACTGGAATAAAGTCGTTCCAGCTCCAGTCAGTTCCAAATTAAATGACATTCTCTCTAAATCTCTAACAGAGTGGATTTAGAAATTTAGACTCGCGGCATTTTAGAAGTTCTTAGTGAGTTTTGTTACTTATTTGAATATAAAAGATTTACCGTTATTGCTCAGTTTTTTCACTAAATCAACTGCAAGGTGTCATTAATATATACGACAGTAAAAATTGTTTACTAGGAATACATATAAACAGAAAAATATGACTGATAATCAAATGAATGACCAGGGATCAATTGACCTAGACCCTAATATTTGTGACTAGTGTACTTGCATGTTGAGACTAACGTGTTCTCAATAGTATCAATATTTGATACTGTACTATCCACACTTCTGATCCGTGTCTTCAGATTTAGCTAAAGTAACTAATTGAATAAAAGGGATGATATTACAGTAAAAAATATTATAATTTTAGTTTTAATGAGAGAGTTCATTCATTTACAGAGTTCATTTTGTTGATATTAATTTTCGAATTTAATACAATATCATCTTATAATTATTATTTATTTATTTATTCTATTATTCTTTAAATAAAGATACATAAAGTACACTTATACATCAAATACAACTCGTACAGCTCAAATTAAACAACTTTTCTCTTTAAAAGCTTTTCAAATAATTTGATATCGTGATTGATTATTAGAATCAATATTACATTCATCAGTCAGACTAAAAAGAGTGACCTGAAATGTACCTAAGGTATAATTTAAGCATTACTGTCGACCACAATATCGATGGTTCAAATTTTCTTAAATCGCTAAAACTATAAATTCTTTTATTTTCTAAAATCACAATTTAATATTAAACAGTTATAATTTTAAAGTATAATATTTTGTGTAAAGCATGAAAAGTAGTGAATCCAAAATGCTACTCTGCGGAACACAAGATGTCGCTACCTAGTTTGTTGGTAAGTTTTTTTCATGAAGTTTTAACTTGATTGTTTGAATAATTTTTATCTAGCGGCTTTAGTTTATTTTTAATGAAGCTTACACTCAACTTGGTATATCAACTATAAACTAATAAATTTTTAATTAACTTTTAAAAGCTGTTTTCACAAAAAAATTATCATCATTAATTGAGTGACGGTAAAATTTTATTACAAATGAAACAGAATTATTAATATTTCATACAAATATTTTACCTGAGTGAACAATGTTAAATTTCTGCATTGTATTTTGTATTGATTGAAATAATCGATACGTTAAATTATAATCTGGGTACATTACGTTAAAAGCTTTTATGATAATTTCTAGATAATATTCAAGTTTAATGCCTTTTCTTCTTCGTGTTCGTTAATTCAAACGTGACTCTGGAAAGGTAAGTTCCAAGTTATCGGACGACTCCACATTTACGATCACATAAGAAAAAATATAAAATAATAATTATTTGTTTCACTATTTTTTTCAAGCTATTTCGAAATTTTTACTTTTATATCTTTAATTTGGTTTCATTAATATTTATTCAAATAGGGTTCAGAATACATATAGCTATTGTTTTCAATACGTGATTTATGTTATGTGAAGAATTAATTACACATATATGAACGTTCTGGATCTGTTCTATGTACTATTCACTTTTTAATAATCATACATAATTACATAGGAATGAATAAAATCTATTCATGTAAAAATAAAAATAAAATAATAGAAATAAAAAAATAGAAAATTATAATATCACGCATTAAATAACTGAAATTGTCAGGAATTTACAGGTACAATTTCTCAGCAAAAATGTTGAAGGACATGAAGACAGTCATTTACGAAAGGTGGGTAACTAGGATATTAATCTATTATTAAATTAATTCATAAAATTAGTCGATGCTTATCAAACAGTTCATTCTTAAAATTACAATTTATTTTGCAGGAGCGTCATCCAATTCAAATGGATAGTCTTGGTAATCCTCAACTTCTCAACACCCGTAAAAAGTACATTCGAGATGGTACATTGGAAAGAGGTCTACGTACCACCATCTGATATAACATTCTTCAAAGAAATAGAGTCCTCGTCGATTGTAGCTGCAAGCATTTGTGCCAGAACGGTCGAATGTTTCGTTGTGTGTGATGTTGAAGATGGTCTTCATGGTCTCTCAAGTGCTGAATATCGACCTGAATTCTTTGCGCCAGTTGATGGAACTGACCACTACCTCTGCTGGACTAAACTACCTAGTAAGATTTTTGTAATCCTAGTAATCTAGCCCTCAAAAGTTTGTTTACTTACCTAGCCGCTGGCACGGGCGCACCAGTGCTCACTAAAACTCTTATAAAATCCTAACCAATTGACTTTTTATATTTTTTTCTTAATAAAAAACTTCATTTGATATTTACACATCCATTGGTAAACGCCAATGAATAATTTTTCATTTAAAATATAATTAACAAACAAAGATAAGAAAAAACTAGTTTTTGTGTATTATTGTATGGGCGGGGCTTGTCACTCTGTACAGAGCTTGGTGTGCAAAAATATTCTCGCACATCTAACTAAGCCGATAAGGGTTACTGTTAACTGACTATATTGAGATTATAGTATCCCTTATGTACTCAAACACACTCGTGCATCTCATGACTGAAGAAATAAATTTGAATAAATGCTAATAATATGAATATCTTACCATTTATTATCTTCTTTTTGTCTAATCATATGTAGTTACGTGAAAAAGAAAAAGGCCATTGCGCCAGCGGCTAGGTCACTAGGGTTAATTAAAAATACGATATACTTCCATTAAGAATACGTATATAATCTTTACGGAAGAGAAAACTGTTATCATTTCATTTTGTTTCTTGGGATGTTCTACTCATTGCTGTACGCCATTCTAAATATGCAATAAATGAAATATGTTTCAGTGAGTTTCACACCCAGCAAACTGGCACAGGATGGACTGTACTACCACAACGAAAGACGTGCCATCAGACTCTCTGGTCAGGACTGCGTTCGGGCATGTCGAAGGATTACAGGATTTCGACTGGTGATAGCTAGATCAGATGCTCAGTTCGGTGCAATTGCCTCGAAATTCGTAGTGACTTCAGGTATTTATTAATTAGACCATTATCAATTAATCTTTATTGCGATCAGGTAATTTGTAATGATAGAGTATTAAAACTCAACTACGACATAGTTTTATACGTATAATTGATGAACATCTGTAGTAAATTTTTAAAGTAGAAATAGTTTTCAAGTGATTCCTATAAATTTTTGGTTCTAGAATGATGGTACAGGTACTTAGATATGAAGATATCCAGACAAGATTATCTTTTCCATAAACAAATATATTTTATCGGATTAAAATACTTCGGCAATATAGAGTTCAATGATTTTTTATTGATAGATGAATTGATATTATTAAACGAGAAATGATAAACATCGAATGAAATTGTTCAAATGTTATTTTTTTGTTTTTAGATCAAATCACTTTCACGTTCTTCGGTGTAGTTCGCGTTGACACTAAAGGTGTTCCGAGCTATGAATGGCACGATGGTTCGGAGTTCACTATAAGTGCTAGAACTCACTATGACTACTTGTACCCAGTGATTAAGTACTACATCCTCTACGATGGTTTTCTGAACGATTGGGACGAAACTGCGAACTGCCTATGCCAAGGTAACCCTGAAAATGTCTTCTGGTAGACTGTCAAGGTATGGTCCATGGCCGGTAAATTCACACGTGGAAAGTTTCCCCGCGGAAAGTTCTACCATGGAAAATCTCATAAGCGTTAAACTAATTCAGTGGAAAATTCCACTATGGAAGATTCCTCTATTTTGAAAATAAGTATAGGTACATATAATTGAATTTACTTATGTATTTTATTATAGACTGATGGAATGATCAATACAATATATTGTATACTCTAAAGTCTAAAGTGATGCATAAAAAAATTTGAGTAATAGATAAATAACTATTGCAAAATATAATTAATATAATAAAATGACTTGAATTTCAACATATACAATTATAAATGTTGTTATTTCAAAGGAGAATCCTTTCGTCGACTAATTTTCGTAAAAAGGATAATAACATACTCAGCATAAATGGCCCTTATATAGTTTGTTGTATGCCCTTGTTTGTTGTACTGCACACTTCATGAATATTTAATGACCTAGCAGGGGATTTTGGGGGGCGCCACGACCAACTTTTACACATATATGTATTAGATTGTCTTAATATCCCCTTTACGAGAATAAAAGTCTTGTCGACAAAATGTCTTTAGAAGAAACGTCTGGAAACCGAAATTGTGGACTACTGTGGCAGTGGAACTTTATTATTGAATTTACAATACTTCAGCTTTATAATAAATTACCTACATTCAAATTTAAACTTATTTAAAAGATACCGTAGAGCCGATCGCCATAGCTTATTCCTGAGGCTTTGACTTAACATAACTCATTATCATAATTTCTGAAATTTTTAATCAATAAATTTTTGTCCGGCTGTCATCAAAATCACTTTTTTTAATTAGTTTGATTCAAAGTTATCCATTATTATGCGGTGAATTATTCCGTGAGGGAATTTTCCAGCGGTGGTATATTCCAGGTGGAGCTTTCCGTGGTGGAATTTTCCATGGGGAATTTATTTAGAACCGGTCTGGTCAAATTGAGGATTCTGATTTTAGATGATCATATTTTTGGTGGTGGATGGGAGAGAGAAAATCTCAACGTTTCAAATTGAAGAGGTTCATTTCCCATCATTTTTAACTAATAAGATTTTTCTCGCACTAGTACTAGTAATATCAAAAATGTTTGTCGATGAAATGTCTTAGTCACTGGAACCTAACTAACATTAGTTATAAAAATAATGTTTACCTGATAACATTATTCTCACACTAGCACTAGTAATATCATGTATAACTAGTGACATTATTCTCACACTAGTACTAGTAGTATCATGTATAACTAGTAACATTATTCTCAAACTAGTACTATTAATATCATGTATAACTAGTGACATTATTCTCACACTAGCACTAGTAATATCATGTATAACTAGTGACATTATTCTCACACTAGCACTAGTAATATCATGTATAACTAGTGACATTATTCTCACACTAGTACTAGTAATATCATGTATAACTAGTGACATTATTCTCAAACTAGTACTAGTAATATCATGTATAACTAGTGACATTATTCTCACACTAGTACTAGTAATATCATGTAAAACTAGTGACATTATTCTCACACTAGTACTAGTAATATCATGTATAACTAGTGACATTATTCTCACACTAGTACTAGTAATATTATGTATAACTAGTGACATTATTCTCACACTAGTACTAGTAATATCATGAATAACTAATAAAATTATTCTCACACTAGTACTAGTAATATCATGTATAACTAGTAACATTATTCTCACACTAGTACTAGTAATATCATGTATAACTAGTAAAATTATTCTCACACTATTTTTAGTAATATCATGTATAACTAGTGACATTATTCTCACACTAGTACTAGTAATATCATGTATAACTAGTGACATTATTCTCACACTAGTACTAGTAATATCATGAATAACTAATAACATTATTCTCACACTAGTACTAGTAATATCATGTATAACTAGTAACATTATTCTCACACTAGTACTAGTAATATCATGTATAACTAGTAACATTATTCTCACACTAGTACTAGTAATATCATGTATAACTAGTAACATTATTCTCACACTAGTTTTAGTAATATAATGTTTAACTAATAACATTATTCTCACACTAGTACTAGTAATATCATGTATAACTAGTAACATTATTCTCACACTAGTACTAGTAATATCATGTATAACTAGTAACATTATTCTCACACTAGTTTTAGTAATATAATGTTTAACTAATAACATTATTCTCACACTAGTACTAGTAATATCATGTATAACTAGTAACATTATTCTCACACTAGTACTAGTAATATCATGTATAACTAGTAACATTATTCTCACACTAGTACTAGTAATATCATGTATAACTAGTAACATTATTCTCACACTAGTTTTAGTAATATAATGTATAACTAGTAACATTATTCTCACACTAGTACTAGTAATATCATGTATAACTAATAACATTATTCTCACACTAGTACTAGTAATATCATGAATAACTAGTGACATTATTCTCACACTAGTTTTAGTAATATAATGTATAACTAGTAACATTATTCTCACACTAGTTTTAGTAATATAATGTTTAACTAATAACATTATTCTCACACTAGTACTAGTAATATCATGAATAACTAGTGACATTATTCTCACACTAGTTTTAGTAATATAATGTATAACTAGTGACATTATTCTCACACTAGTTTTAGTAATATAATGTATAACTAGTGACATTATTCTCACACTAGTTTTAGTAATATAAGGTATAACTAGTGACATTATTCTCACACTAGTTTTAGTAATATAATGTATAACTAGTGACATTATTCTCACACTAGTTTTAGTAATATAATGTATAACTAGTGACATTATTCTCACACTAGTTTTAGTAATATAATGTATAACTAGTGACATTATTCTCACACTAGTACTAGTAATATAATGTTTAACTAATAACATTATTCTCACACTAGTACTAGTAATATCATGTTTAACTAATAACATTATTCTCACACTAGTTTTAGTAATATAATGTATAACTAATAACATTATTCTCACACTAGTACTAGTAATATCATGTATGACTAGTGACATTATTCTCACACTAGTACTAGTAATATCATGTATGACTAGTGACATTATTCTCACACTAGTACTAGTAATATAATGTTTAACTAATAACATTATTCTCACACTAGTACTAGTAATATCATGTTTAACTAATAACATTATTCTCACACTAGTTTTAGTAATATAATGTATAACTAATAACATTATTCTCACACTAGTACTAGTAATATCATGTATGACTAGTGACATTATTCTCACACTAGTACTAGTAATATCATGTATGACTAGTGACATTATTCTCACACTAGTACTAATGCTACACTATAATAATAATCAAAAACCTATTTCTTGAAATAATCAATTTAATAAAATTTTCCCATCAGTTTTCTTTTGTTTGTGGTTTTGATATTAATCTATCATTTCTATTTTAGGATCGATTTTTCTCAGCCGTCTTTTCAAGGCACGTCTTTTCGAATTACAAAGTTACTCATGAAATAAATTGAGGCGCGAAATCATTTTAGATCATAGGACCTGAGAAGAAAAATTCTCTTAGTAGATTTTAAATGTCTTTATTAGACAGCCTTGAAAGAGACTTCCGCAATTTTAGTTTAGGGTATGATTTAGATATATGATAATAAATATTTAATTCAACAAATTGTGTTTTCAGCACATGGCTTCACTATCTTTCAATTAGTGTGTTGGCAGAAGAATATATCGATATGATTATAAAAGTTTCTTATTTTCCAAAAATATGTAAGTCTCTATTATGGTAGCCCCTACTGTGAATGGAAATGTATACTCTGCAGCTGTCCTCGGTGTACTAACCGAGGCGCTTTACCTGTCATTGCTTAGTTTCTGATTGTTATGCTAGGTATATGTTCTCACAGTCAAGCCATAAAGGAAGAAGTAGTTTCTGATTGTTATGCTAGGTATATGTTCTCACTGTCAAGCCATAAAGGAAGAAGTAGTTTCTGACTGTTATGCTAGGTATATGTTCTCACTGTCAAGCCATAAAGGAAGAAGTAGTTTCTGACTGTTATGCTAGGTATATGTTCTCACAGTCAAACCATAAAGGAAGAAGTAGTTTCTGTCTGTTATGCTAGGTATATGTACTCACAGTCAAACCATAAAGGAAGAAGTAGTCTCTGACTGTTATGCTAAGTATATGTACTCACAGTCAAACCATAAAGGAAGAAGTAGTTTCTGATTGTTATGCTAGGTATATGTACTCACAGTCAAACCATAAAGGAAGAAGTAGTTTCTGATTGTTATGCTAGGTATATGTACTCACAGTCAAGCCATAAAGGAAGAAGTAGTTTCTGACTGTTATGCTAGGTATATGTTCTCACTGTCAAGCCATAAAGGAAGAAGTAGTTTCTGTCTGTTATGCTAGGTATATGTACTCACAGTCAAACCATAAAGGAAGAAGTAGTTTCTGATTGTTATGCTAGGTATATGTACTCACAGTCAAGCCATAAAGGAAGAAGTAGTTTCTGACTGTTATGCTAGGTATATGTTCTCACTGTCAAGCCATAAAGGAAGAAGTAGTTTCTGACTGTTATGCTAGGTATATGTTCTCACAGTCAAGCCATAAAGGAAGAAGTAGTTTCTGACTGTTATGCTAGGTATATGTTCTCACTGTCAAGCCATAAAGGAAGAAGTAGTTTCTGTCTGTTATGCTAGGTATATGTACTCACAGTCAAACCATAAAGGAAGAAGTAGTTTCTGACTGTTATGCTAGGTATATGTACTCACAGTCAAATAAAGGAAGAAGTAGTTTCTGATTGTTATGCTAGGTATATGTTCTCACAGTCAAACCATAAAGGAAGAAGTAGTTTCTGACTGTTATGCTAGGTATATGTACTCACAGTCAAACCATAAAGGAAGAAGTAGTTGTTGTTGCAGTGCGGAGATTGGTAGCCCTGATTGGGAATCAGACTAAATCCAACCAGCAGGCAGAGAGCTAAAAGAAAAGAAAGTTCTGTTACAGCATAACATTATATTGGGTTATTACAAAGAAAAACAATATTAAATAATATCAATAATATCAAGAAAATTGACAAAAATAGTTTCGAATTATAGTTTTTTAACAAACAATGTGAATGGATATGACTTCATTCGAAAGAAATATTTCAAACTTTGAAACTTCAATTTAAATCTTCAACAGGATGAATTTTATACTAAATATATTGCTGAATGTACATATTTATGGTAATAGCCAAGATTCATTTACCTTGTAGTTAATATACCTTAATAATAGCCAAGATACATTTACCTTGTTGTTAATATACCTTAATAATAGCCAAGATACATTTACCTTGTAGTTAATGTACCTTAATAATAGCCAAGATACATTAACTTACCAGGTATACTACGCCTTGCTTTGAATTTTAGACTCTTCTGCGCATAACATATACGCACATATGAATACACAGATGTGACCCTGCAATATTAGATTACATACTTTATGGCTAGGTATATGTACCGCGGGTTAAACACTTTTTTCGTGGCATACGTACACTGCACAAACAACCATAGACATATCCTTATATACTGTTAAACCAGCAAATTCTTATATACTATTTAACCAGCAGTATAGTATATAGAGTTTGTATGTAATGTAATATTGCAGGAGGCATATGTGAGTTCGTATACTTTTATGCGCAGAAGAGTCTAAGACTCGTATCAAGGCATTTAGTATACCTTTTAAGTTAATATATTTTGAGGATAATCCATTTAATGCTGAATTCAGCCAGTTTAGTGAAATAAAGAGAAGTTTAAGCATTCGATTCTAAAAAGAATGAATAACATACCTTGTTTCTATGTAAAAATAATTATCCCGGGTCATCGAAGCGTCTTTCACAACAAAACTGTACTCATCTTGATACGAACCTACGCAATATTGTACCTTGTAGTTGATATACCTTAATAATAGCCAATAGGTGATCCGGTTTTATAAAATAAAAGGATTTAGATATTTCAGTGGTCCTAAATTCCTTCTTAATTACCAAATATCTTGATACTAAATATTTCATCGAAGACTGATCTAAAACAGTAGTACCAAAGCCCCACTCACGAGGTATGATCCAGAGGGCCCCCACTAGGGCTTTCATCCTGCTGGGCGTGAGTCTAGAGCTGATGTGAAGGGGCTTCACAGTGCCATAGTAGTGGATGAGAGCAACGGCCAGAAGATGGTAAACTTGCACCGCTATGATGCCACTTCTAACAACCTAAACCACACGAAGTTATACTGAAGCTAACGATATAAACAACGTACAGAAAAATAGTGATTGACTTTAATGCATAATTGTTTTTCTGTAATTACATAAAAATTAATTGAGATAAAAAATGAAATGTGTTTCCTCATATATCATTCTGTAAGTATTTTCAGAGGAATCTAGTTAATTCTCAGTGATCAGCGATATTGAATTCTGCTCATATACAATTTCTAGTTTAGAGAGTGCCAAATTCAAATTAGATTCAATAGGTAATATAGTTCAAAGAAATAACTCTTTTTGATATAATTTCGATCGGTTCCAAAGAAAATACACAAAAATATGAACCTACCTCCAGTGTCAGGTTGATACAATTGTGAACCCGTACACCGTGAACGAATGGTAGGTAGGAGTGGATTAGGATGCCTGGCGAAGATAAGTTGATATGAGAAATATAGAGATAATTTTCTATGAACATTTCAGCCGCAACTATTAAAAGATTCAATATTTTTTTAAAAGAACCTGATTCTTTCCACAATATTTCAATCTCTTAGCAAATGGGGAAAGGCTTGACAGTGTTCTGTTCAGTCAGAATAGCTTTTGAGTAAAGCTAAGGTTTTTAAATTAGCAAACTGGAGGGCAGATATCATGCTGACTCTTCGTAGAATACGGGACGAAGATGTTAACAACTGCATTGCTAATAGACTCACTTGAAGTAACGGCAAGACAGAAGGCGACGTTAGCAGTAGCCAAGGACAAGGAGAGTCTGACGATGGGGGAAATAGGCCTCTTAATGAAGGGGATGCTCATGAGAACTGTGGAGCTGAATAGTCCTGAAACCAGCAGGAAGCAAACCAGTACCTAAAATGCGAGAGAGTACTTTAAACAGCACCTAGAATCTGAAAAATTGAACTAAACAGGACCTAGAATGTGAGAAATTAACCTAAACAGTACCTAGAATGAGAGAAATTAACCTAAACAGTACCTAGAATGAGAGAAATTAACCTAAACAGTACCTAGAATGAGAGAAATTACCCTGATGTCTATAAATAGAATGTGAGAGATTAACCTAAACAGTACATAGAATGGTAAGAGATTATCCTTAACGGGTCTAGGTCAATTGATCCCTGGTCAAAAGATCCCCGGTCATTTGATCCCCATACCATTTGATTCCCGGTCAAAAGATCCCCGGTCATTTGATTCCCAGTCATATTTTCCATTTATACACCCACTATTCATTTATTATATGTGAATATATTAATTATTTAATATATAATAGAAATATGCATCTTACAGTCGATGAAGTTTTGTAAAGAAACTAAGTAATAAGGTTAAAACAGCTAACAAGAAATTAAATATTTTTTATTCAAATAAGTAACAGTACTGTATATATGTTTTCAAATTTACATTATAAAATATTCAATGGTAAAATCAAATGTACCGGTATACCCACACTTATTATAACTAGCACATATGACTAATCAAATAAATCAGGAGCATGTCTCGTAATTATCTCTCCTGGTATATGAGCTGATTTAGGAATAACTTTTGACAATTTTTATTGGTAGTTTTTAGTTAAGCTTCTTTGCCGTAACTATTACCTACAATTATAATTATAGTGCAGGTAAGAAAACAAAAATTATTTTATAGTGAAATAACTTAAGTATATTGTTTACCATAAAATGATTTTCAATCTATCCCACCTACATGATCATAATGTTTGTAATAGTTACAGGGAAAACAGCTTAACTGAAAGTTAGGTATATTCACTTAGCTTGCGAAGTGAATATACCTAACTTTAGCTTGCAAGAGTTGGTTAATATTTCCTATCACTTGTAAGATGTTTTCTGAATAGTTGTAAGTGTAAATTATTTGTAAATAAAAATAATAATTTGTTGCGATAATAATTCCTAGCTGTTTAAATTCTGTTATTTTTTTCATTATATTTAAAATTTATTATATAAATAGTAGATGTGAAATCGTTTCACAAGTTTTATTTATTGTTTAAATAGTAAATTGCAATTTTTAAGATCGTAATTAATAATTGTATGCTAAATATATGAGCAAACAAAAAATATGACCGGGGACAAAATGACCGGGGATCAAATGGTATGGGGATCAAATGACCGGGGATCAAATGACCGGCCATCATACTTAACAGTACCTAGAATGTGAAACCTTACCCTAAACAGTACAAAGAATGCTAAGAAATTATACTTAACAGTACCTAGAATTGAAAGAAATTATACTTAACAGTACCTAGAATTGAAAGAAATTATACTTAACAGTACCTAGAATTGAAAGAAATTATCCTTTACACTTTTACAGTACCTAGAATTGAAAGAAATTATCCTTTACACTTTTACAGTACCTAGAATTGAAAGAAATTATCCTTTACACTTTTACAGTACCTAGAATTGAAAGAAATTATCCTTAACAGTACCTAGAATTGAAAGAAATTATCCTTAACAGTACCTAGAATTGAAAGAAATTATCCTTAACAGTACCTAGAATTGAAAGAAATTATCCTTAACAGTACCTAGAATTGAAAGAAATTATCCTTAACAATACCTAGAATTGAACGAAATTATCCTTAACAGTACCTAGAATGTGAGAGATTATCCTTAACAGTACCTAGAATGTGAGAGATTATCCTTAACAGTACCTAGAATGTGAGATATTATCCTTAACAGTACCTAGAATGTGAGAGATTATCCTTAACAGTACCAAGAATGTGAGAGATTATCCTTAACAGTACCTAGAATGTGAGAGATTATCCTTTACAGTACCTAGAATGTGAGAGATTATCCTTAACAGTACCTAGAATGTGAGAGATTATCCTTTACAGTACCTAGAATGTGAGAGATTATCTTTAACAGTACCTAGAATGTGAGAGATTATCTTTAACAGTACCTAAAATCGTAAGAGATTACCCTAAGGCCTAAACAGTACCTAGGATGTGCAAGCTTAAGTTAAACAGTACACAGAATGCTAAGAGATTATACTTAACAGCACCTAGAACTGTAAGAGATTATCTTTAACAACACCTAAAATCGTAAGAGATTATCTCTATAGCTGCACCTAGAATGGTAAAAGATATAAAATACCTAGAATATATGGAACGCCTTATTACCACAATATGTCGCCATGAGATCCCGATAGATATATGTAACTAAAGAGGATATGAATATAAATTAGGAAGTTCTAGTTGTCCTTCAATTTCTTTGCTTTAATCCACAGTTTCCTTGTTTCTAGTGCCACTGAACCAGTACTACCAGTTTTTTGGTCTATTTGAAGTGCTTAACATTTTTTTTATTAATAACCTACCGGTACGAGGATTCCGTAAACATTTCTCTTGAGCTGTATTTCTGCCAATATAGCGCTAGAATTTGCTTGCTCAGCATTTTCTCCGATGTTTGGATCAAGGACCGTGGAATCGTTGATGAAGGAAGAGTTACTCAAATCCATGACGTCAGGGTAATCATACTCTTCTCAACTTCACTTGAAGTTATATTCAATGGAAGAAATTCTGTGTAGATGATGAATTCTGTAAAAATAGATTATATTTAAGAAATAACTTTAATAAAGAGATGCTTTAAAAATTGATTACAAAATCTGTCTTTTTGATTAAGTGCAAATATATGTATAATGACCCGAAATCCTTTGTAGTAACTTATGCATTTTTGAAGGTCAATCAAAAAATATTTCTTATGAGTTTTCACTGGGAGGTCTGACTTTATCAAAGTAGGAAGGAATTTATGAGGAGATTCCAAATGTTTCTCAAGTTGTAAGAGGATTCCGAAAACTTGGAGAGAATGAACTTGATGCACCGTAAGAAAAATCAACAAAACTTTATGTACTATCAGAGAAAAGAGTCACTGTGATGATGTACTATCAGAGAAAAGAGTCACTGTGATGATGTACTATCAGAGAAAAGAGTCACTGTGATGATGTACTATCAGAGAAAAGAGTCACTGTGATGATGTACTATCAGAGAAAAGAGTCACTGTGATGATGTACTATCAGAGAAAATAGCCACTGTGATGATGTACTATCAGAGAAAAGAGCCACTGTGATGATGTACTATCAGAGAAAAGAGTCTCTGTGATGATGTACTATCAGAGAAAAGAGTCACTGTGATGATGTACTATCAGAGAAAAGAGTCACTGTGATGATGTACTATCAGAGAAATGAGTGAATGTGATGATGTACTATCAGAGAAAAGAGTCACTGTGATGATGTACTATCAGAGAAAAGAGTCACTGTGATGATGTACTACCAGAGAAAAGAGTCACTGTGATGATGTACTATCAGAGAAAAGAGTCACTGTGATGACGTACTATCAGAGAAAAGAGTCACTGTGATGACGTACTATCAGAGAAAAGAGTCACTGTGATGATGTACTATCAGAGAAAAGAGCCACTGTGATGATGTACTATCAGAGAAAAGAGCCACTGTGATGATGTACTATCAGAGAAAAGAGCCACTGTGATGATGTACTATCAGAGAAAAGAGTCTCTGTGATGATGTACTATCAGAGAAAAGAGTCACTGTGATGATGTACTATCAGAGAAAAGAGTGACTGTGATGATGTACTATCAGACAAAAGAGTGACTGTGATGATGTACTATCAGAGAAAAGAGTCACTGTGATGATGTACTATCAGAGAAAAGAGTCACTGTGATGATGTACTATCAGAGATTAGAGTCACTGTGATGATGTACTATCAGAGAAAAGAGTCACTGTGATGATGTACTATCAGAGAAAAGAGTCACTGTGATGATGTACTATCAGAGAAAAGAGTCACTGTGATGATGTACTATCAGAGAAAAGAGTCACTGTGATGATGTACTACCAGAGAAAAGAGTCACTGTGATGATGTACTATCAGAGAAAAGAGTCACTGTGATGATGTACTACCAGAGAAAAGAGTCACTGTGATGATGTACTACCAGAGAAAAGAGTCACTGTGATGATGTACTATCAGAGAAAAGAGTCACTGTGATGATGTACTACCAGAGAAAAGAGCCACTGTGATGATGTACTATCAGAGAAAAGAGTCACTGTGATGATGTACTACCAGAGAAAAGAGTCACTGTGATGATGTACTACTAGAGAAAAGAGTCACTGTGGTGATGTACTATCAGAGAAAAGAGTCACTGTGGTGATGTACTATCAGAGAAAAGAGTCACTGTGATGATGTACTATCAGAGAAAAGAGTCACTGTGATGATGTACTACCAGAGAAAAGAGTCACTGTGATGATGTACTATCAGAGAAAAGAGTCACTGTGATGACGTACTATCAGAGAAAAGAGTCACTGTGATGACGTACTATCAGAGAAAAGAGTCACTGTGATGATGTACTATCAGAGAAAAGAGCCACTGTGATGATGTACTATCAGAGAAAAGAAACACTGTGATGATGTACTATCAGAGAAAAGAGCCACTGTGATGATGTACTATCAGAGAAAAGAGTCTCTGTGATGATGTACTATCAGAGAAAAGAGTCTCTGTGATGATGTACTATCAGAGAAAAGAGTCACTGTGATGATGTACTATCAGAGAAAAGAGTCACTGTGATGATGTACTATCAGAGAAAAGAGTCACTGTGATGATGTACTATCAGAGAAAAGAGTCACTGTAATGATGTACTATCAGAGAAAAGAGTCACTGTGATGATGTACTATCAGAGAAAAGAGTCACTGTGATGATGTACTATCAGAGAAAAGAGTCACTGTGATGATGTACTATCAGAGAAAAGAGTCACTGTGATGATGTACTATCAGAGAAAAGAGTCACTGTGATGATGTACTATCAAAGAAAAGAGTCACTGTGATGATGTACTACCAGAGAAAAGAGTCACTATGATGATGTACTATCAGAGAAAAGAGTCACTGTGATGATGTACTACCAGAGAAAAGAGTCACTGTGATGATGTACTACCAGAGAAAAGAGTCACTGTGATGATGTACTATCAGAGAAAAGAGTCACTGTGATGATGTACTACCAGAGAAAAGAGTCACTGTGATGATGTACTATCAGAGAAAAGAGTCACTGTGATGATGTACTACCAGAGAAAAGAGTCACTGTGATGATGTACTACCAGAGAAAAGAGTCACTGTGTGATGATGTACTATCAGAGAAAAGAGTCACTGTGGTGATGTACTATCAGAGAAAAGAGTCACTGTGATGATGTACTATCAGAGAAAAGAGTCACTGTGATGATGTACTATCAGAGAAAAGAGTCACTGTGATGATGTACTATCAGAGAAAAGAGTCACTGTGATGATGTACTATCAGAGAAAAGAGTCACTGTGATGATGTACTATCAGAGAAAAGAGTCACTGTGATGATGTACTATCAGAGAAAAGAGTCACTGTGATGATGTACTTTCAGAGAAAAGAGTCACTGTGATGATGTACTACCAGAGAAAAGAGTCACTGTGATGATGTACTATCAGAGAAAAGAGTCACTGTGGTGATGTACTATCAGAGAAAAGAGTCACTGTGATGATGTACTATCAGAGAAAAGAGTCACTGTGATGATGTACTATCAGAGAAAAGAGTCACTGTGATGATGTACTATCAGAGAAAAGAGTCACTGTGATGATGTACTATCAGAGAAAAGAGTCACTGTGATGATGTACTATCAGAGAAAAGAGTCACTGTGATGATGTACTATCAGAGAAAAGAGTCACTGTGATGATGTACTTTCAGAGAAAAAAGTCAGTGTGATGATGTACTATCAGAGAAAAAAGTCACTGTGGTGATGTACTATCAGAGAAAAGAGTCACTGTGATGATGTACTATCAGAGGAAAGAGTCACTGTGATGATGTACTATCAGAGAAAAGAGTCACTGTGATGATGTACTATCAGAGAAAAGAGTCACTGTGATGATGTACTATCAGAGAAAAGAGTCACTGTGATGATGTACTATCAGAGAAAAGAGTCACTGTGATGATGTACTATCAGAGAAAAGAGTCACTGTGATGATGTACTATCAGAGAAAAGAGTCACTGTGATGATGTACTATCAGAGAAAAAGAGTCACTGTGATGATGTACTATCAGAGAAAAAGAGTCACTGTGATGATGTACTATCAGAGAAAAGAGTCACTGTGATGATGTACTATCAGAGAAAAGAGTCACTGTGATGATGTACTATCAGAGAAAAGAGTCACTGTGATGAATGTACCTATCAGAGAAAAGAGGTCACTGTGATGATGTACTATCAGAGAAAAGAGTCACTGTGATGATGTACTATCAGAGAAAAGAGTCACTGTGATGATGTACTATCAGAGAAAAGAGTCACTGTGATTGATGTACTATCAGAGAAAAGAGTCACTGTGATGATGTACTATCAGAGAAAAGAGTCACTGTGATGATGTACTATCAGAGAAAAGAGTCACTGTGATGATGTACTATCAGAGAAAAGAGTCACTGTGATGATGTACTATCAGAGAAAAGAGTCACTGTGATGATGTACTATCAGAGAAAAGAGTCACTGTGATGATGTACTATCAGAGAAAAGAGTCACTGTGATGATGTACTATCAGAGAAAAGAGTCACTGTGATGATTGTACTATCAGAGAAAAGAGTCACTGTGATGATGTACTATCAGAGAAAAGAGTCACTGTGATGTCATAGTCGTTTACTATCAGAGAAAAGAGTCACTGTGATGATGTACTATCAGAGAAAAGAGTCACTGTGATGATGTACTATCAGAGAAAAGAGTCACTGTGATGAATGTACTATCAGAGAAAAGAGTCACTGTGATGATGTACTATCAGAGAAAAGAGTCACTGTGATGATGTACTATCAGAGAAAAGAGTCACTGTGATGATGTACTATCAGAGAAAAGAGTCACTGTGATGATGTACTATCAGAGAAAAGAGTCACTGTGATGATGTACTATCAGAGAAAAGAGTCACTTTGATGATGTACTCATCAGAGAAAAGAGTCACTGTGATGATGTACTATCAGAGAAAAGAGTCACTGTGATGATGTACTATCAGAGAAAAGAGTCACTGTGATGATGTACTATCAGAGAAAAGAGTCACTGTGATGATGTACTATCAGAGAAAAGAGTCACTGTGATGATGTACTTCAGAGAAAAGTCACTTGATGATGGACTCAGAAAAGAGTCACTTGTGATGATTACTATCAGAGAAAAGAGTCACTTGTGATGATGTACTATCAGAGAAAAGAGTCACTGTGATGATGTACTATCAGAGAAAAGAGTCACTGTGATGATGTACTATCAGAGAAAAGTCTGATAGTACTCAGAGGAAAGAGTCACTGTGATGATGTACTATCAGAGAAAAGAGTCACTCGTGATGATGTACTATCAGAGAAAAGAGTCACTGTGATGATGTACTATCAGAGAAAAGTGTCACTGTGATGATGTACTATCAGAGAAAAGAGTCACTGTGATGATGTTCTATCAGAGAAAAGAGTCCTGTGGTGAAGAACTATCAGAGGAAAGTGTAAATCTGGTGATGTACAATCAGAGAAAAGAGTCACTGTGATTGATGTACTATCAGATAAAAGTGTCACTGTGATGATGTACTATCAGAGAAAAGATCACTGTGATGATGTTACTATCAGAGAAAAGAGTCACTGTGATGATGTACTATCAGAGAAAAGAGTCACTGTGGATGATGTACTATCAGAGAAAAGAGTCACTGTGATGATGTACTATCAGAGAAAAGTGTCACTGTGATGATGTACTATCAGAGAAAGAGTCAC